>ML785095.1:48613-81569 GCA_009831015.1 Picea engelmannii | reverse complement strand
CTAGATTAAGGTCTCCGACAATGATTATATTGCTTGGGGAATTTTGCTCTAGAAATTCGTTTAAAGTTTTCCAACAATATTTCTTTTCATTATGCAAAGTTGGAACATATAAATTGAAAAGTGCAATGGTTAACTTACTTGCTATGTGCTTGAGCTCTGTAAAGATCCAATGCTGCGTGTTATAGGAGTTGACGAGACTGAACTGCTCTGCCTTCCACAGTGTTGTTATGCCTCCAGAAGTACCCCTTGCACTAATTTCCTTCCCTGTGTTTTTCTGCCATTTGTGTTTGCTGATCTCTAGGAGGGCTTCCCCTTCGATTTTTGTCTCTTGGAGCATGAGGATATCTGTTGGTTCCACTTTCATCAGATCCTTGACCGCTTCTATTTTTGTCGGGTTCCCCAATCCTCTACAGTTCCAAGAGATGATTTTCATTACTTACTATTGGGGGTGATTGGGCCTCCTCCTTTTAGAGACCTTATTCTTGTGTTTCTGCCAATTGACATTTCAATGGTGGGATGACTTCCTTGGGTCTTTTGTCTTTCTGCCTCTTCCTCCCTTGCTTCTTTACGAAATTTCCTCCCTGCTCTTTTGGCTGGCCTTTCTAGGATCTCGTCCTCCGAGGAGCTTGATGGATCTATTACTTTCTTTCTGGCTACGTCAGCATATGTTGGAGAGGGGACTACTTCCAAGGTTCCTTCCGCTTGCCCAGGTGCCCCTGTGTCTTTCCCATGTTGGGGGGGGCTTGAATGTGTCATGTTGTCCATAATTTCTGGTTCTTCTGTGTCATTGTTGACCTTTTCTGTTTGAGGTTCTGCATGCGGCGGGGGGTTAGAGCTCCCTGCGATTTTCTCTGGCTCTAATTTCTCGGAGTTGTCGTTCTTGGTTGCTCCTTTGGATCTGGATTTTGCTGTCCCTATTTTCTGTACTGCAATCCACTGATTTTCTTTCTCATTTTCACTTTCTTCCGCATTCTTTTTCTTGCAGTGCCTTGCGAAGTGACCGTAGTCGTGGCAGTGCCGGCATTTGAAGGGCAGTTGCTCGTAGTCAAGCTCCTGAATGTGCGTCCAGTCTGCGGCCATAATATTAATTGCCTCCGGTAATCCCACTTCCAGGTCGACCTCCACGCAGATCCGTGTGCATGAGTACTGATCTTTTCTTACTGCTTGGTCTATATACCTTCCGAGCGTGTTCCCGATTGCAAGCAGAGATTTTTGGTTCCAGCAGTGTAAGGGGAGGTGAGGTCAACGGACCCACACTGGGACGATCGAGGGCACATCCTGGGATGGGTCGAAGTCCAGGGTCCATTTGTTCAGGTATAACCCCTGAGGCCCCATGAAATACAACCCATTTCTGAAGATGAGATTTTTGTCTTCAGGATTGTCAAAGACGAATACAAAATATCCTTTCCCTACGAAGTGGCTCTTTATTCCTTCTGTTATGAGCGGATTCCAGTTCCTCTGCACCCATGCATCTACGGATTTGGGGGAGGGCCAGAGGCCGGTAAATTGCCCAATAAGTCCCCTGTCTGCTAAGTTGACTGTCATTCTGCAAGTTTCTTCCAATGGCAATTCAACACTGGGAATGTTGTCCAGTTTCTTCACGAATTTCTGCTGCACTGCTGACGGCGGTCTCTTGGAGGCTGCAGCGACCAGCTTCCTGAATGCTTCCAGTTCTGGTAATGGGGGAGGGTTAGGGATGGCGCCCCCACCAGCGTCCATGGCTGGGGATGCCCTAAAATTTGCAGAGAGCCCGAACTGGATCGCGTCCTCACGCCTCTGCGTGCTAGGTCGCAATTTTTGTGAAGCCTAACTCAAAAAAAGGCTCAAGCCTCGCAGGAATACTCTGAGGATGTCGAGTCGCGGCTTTGTATGCACCAGGGCCGCCGAAAAAGGGGATGCGACCTTCAGACCTTCAAAATGGGGGCCGCTCTGATCCGAGGAAGCACTGTTGTCAGCGAGCGACCTGGAGCAGGAGATGGAGGTGTCGGCCAAGCTAAGCCTGGCCGCCGAGAGGGCCAAGGCTTCCTGTGCGCGTGGCTAGGGTTCCAGGTTCCCTAGCTTGGGCCATTTTGAAAAAAAATAGAAATAAAAAATTATCTCAAAGTATTTTTAGGTTGATGCATAAATTAATTTTATTATGAAAACCATGAGTATTGATCCCAATTTGTAAAATAATTTAAATTTTGTCCTACTATTTTTAGAAGTTGTTAATTTGAACAACAACAACACACTTCTAGCATGGATGAGTTGTAACATATATTCAATGTACACTATAGTTAATGCTCACAACTCATCAGAGAATATTATTACACAAGGTATACTCCACATAAGAGTGTGACACATGAGATATATATTAAGGTTATGATAAAGAGAAGGGTAGGCCTTTGGATGATCTCCCATGGAGAACTTTTCTTGTATTAAATCTTGTAATGTGGAGTATGGGGCTGATTAAAGACTTGTTGTATTTTGCAACCTTGTGCTAAACTGTCGATCTTGAAGTAGTGATTGTAGATGAGGACTGGTTTTTTGTGACTGCAGTTTTCACAAGTTCTAGAATATCTTTTTATACTTTGTATGATTGTACGAGAAATGCTCACTTTGATTCATCTATGAATATCAAGGAGCATTTTTTTTCCAGGTCAAAAAAGAAAAGGGTAGGCCTTCACTTTCATAAGAGGTCAAAAGATTTTTATGTTAGATTATGTGAGCTCTTTTTGAATTATAATTAATATTCATAATTGCAAATCTTACCACTACATACACATATCATATCCCATAATAATTATTAGCACGACATTCATATTTAGTGAATGTCATTCATACAACTTTGTGAACAAATCTACATGGCCTACACCACAATCTAAGCTTCCTTTATCCTCTCTTTCATTGAGAGATCCCACTTAATCTTATAAGAAGCCAACCAACTTGCAACGCTCCAACAATCATAAGGTCATGCAATCTTTTAGGAATTTTCCTCTATCAGAGCTCTCAGAATAGGGATGCCTAGGCCAAGGAAAACCGTGATTGATGTACGAGCATGTTCATGAGTTCAAAGGTCAAGGTAATTTTGTCACAAAAGTTGGATATTTCCTTTGAATTATAATTATATCCTAGATTAAGGATTGCTTACTTTGTATCTATCATGTTAAATAATCAGTCAAGTTGGATTTGCTCCAGAACATGATTACTACTATAGAACCTTTCTATGAATCACTTCAAACCCATGCTATGGATCATTAAGGTCGTGCTAGAAATCACTATATAAGAAGGTGGTATAGATCCCTATAGGACTATGTTGTGGATCACTACAAGCCTGTGTCACAGATCACTACAGGCCCCTACTACGAATCACTACATGATAATTAAATTAAGTCGATGTTGTGAATCTTGTGTTGCGAATTTGCATGTGGTCTAATGAACAAGATCTCGTGATGTGGAAGTTAAAGGTTATCGTTTGAGGTTTTGAATGGTTATCCCAACCACACCAAGATTTGTTGTAAATTCCATATGGTTGAAGGTGCGCGATGCAATTATGAATTTGTTATTTAGTATATGCTTGCACACTTAATGAGTGATGACCAACTTATTAGGTTTAGTTTGTCCTTTCTAACGTAGTTAGTCATACTCTGTCTACTTAAGAATATGTATTTAAGGACTGTAAGAGCTTGAGAATGTTCGATTCTCAAGCATGTTCATTTAAAACTCTATTTTGTAATTTTAGTATGAAAAGGATATTCATCCTTATAGGAAAAAAAGGAGAGACATCCATAGACACGGAGATATTTTAAAACTCTTAGTATGACAAGGGAAGTGAATTTCCTTTAATGTAAAACTCTTTCTTAACTAATTTAAAGTGTTGTTGAAGTTCTCGCAACTGTGATTTTTTAGTTCACTTTTCGTCCCATAGAGGCAGGGCCCACTTTGCAGGTATGAAGTTTCTTAGATATATTAGTTTTAGTTTCCTTGCTTTGTTTATTTGAATCCTTGCTACTATTATGTTTTTCACTAATTCATGTTCCTTGCATTTGATAGTCAATCTTGAATGCATGAACTATGCGAACTACAGTAACAATATAGTTTTCATCCAGTATTAATGAATTATGTAGATTAAGATACAAGGAGTGGAATACATTATTTTTTCGTGTAATTATTTGATTTTCTCTCAAGCATAGGTAGGAAATAAGTAGGATTTATAAGTTACTATTGATTATACCACCACATATAAATCAACGCCATAGAAGATCTTTAAATTCTACATATATAGTGCATGGTATCTTGTAAGTTTACATTACCCTGGGTTGACATATTAAATGAAGAAGTAGAATTGTATCAATGTTTTTAAAACAAGGATATTAATTCACCTATTGAATCTAATTCCTAGTGAGCCACTTCCCCTGGTGAAGGAGTTACCTCACTTTGAAAACCTGATAGAGTTTTATGTTCTATCGGTGGGTTCCCTTTGCATTGGTGTCCATGATCTAGTTTATTGTAGCCTTCTTCATGCAATCATGGTTGATTTCTATAGGGGACAATCACTTAGCCACCTCTGAGGTGTCCAATAGAGGTGGAAAATATGGTTGAAGCACATTCACATTAAATACAAGGTGAAAACCAAGGAAAGGAGAGATACTCAATTCAAAATCATTCTCACCCATAGCCTTGATGATGGTGTGAGTCCCATATCATCTTGGTATGAATCGTCGATGGGTATCTGTGAGGTGTAATTTCTACAAACACAACCATACCTTATCACCAACCTGAAACTTGTGTGGAACTCGATGTTGAGCATATCTCTTCTTGTACTTGGTATTAGCTTTCTACAAAATATCATGAACATTATATTGAATTTGTTAGATATATTCAACAAATTTGGTTTCTCTATCTGCCTCTGACTAAGCATGGGAGGACTCTTTCGGTGTATATGAAATGGGTATATCTACATCAATTGGGGACAATGGTTGAAACCCCAAGAACACCTAAAAAGGGTTGTGGCCAGTAGAGTTGTGAAGGGATATGTTGTAGTTATGTTGAACACAAGGAAGACTATCATCTCATGTACTTGGATTCATGGAGTTGTACATTCTCAAAATATGTGTGATCATCCTATGGACTACATTTTCCTATCCATCAGTTTAGGGGTGGAAGGTAGTTGATTTGGTGAGCATGGCGTCCACAAATGACCATAATATATACCAAAACGTACTCAATATAGTGTGTCCCTACCTAAGATAATGGTCTGTAGCAATCCAAAATGAACCCAAACACACTTGAAGAAGAGGCCAGAAATGGCTTCTTTTGTGATATTCTTCTTATAGGGTGCCACAATTTCCATCTTAGAGAACCAATTAAAAATTACAAATACATAGTTATTGCCATGCTTCCTTGAGGGAATTTCTAACATGTAATCCACGAAGTCTAAATCCCAAGTAATGTCTATGGTAGGTAGAGGAATGCACAACCCATGCTTCTTACTGGTAGGTTTGGAGATGCCACAAGAGGTTCATGATATAATATTCTTGTGGACATCCAGTTGGAGGTTTGGCTAGTAGAATTACTTCTATAACATTTTCATTTTGTTATCCACATTTAAGTGCCCTACCACTTGATTATAATGCAAATCCCAAATCAAGTTCTCTCACTTACTTAAAGGAACACAAAGATGTCCCAAATGGAATAGAAGTGCATCCTAGATGTGAACGTATAAAACTTGTTTACCTACTCCCAATGTCTGATAGGTAGCAACAAAGTCAAGGTTGTTGTCATATAATTAAGGCCACTTGAAAGTCGCATGTCCACAAGAGTTAAGCACTATGGTTAGAACCAAAAACATAGGTCACAAGAGGTAGTCCACAACTTGGTTTGTGTTTCATTTTTTGTACTTAATGTTCAAGTGGAATTGTTGTAGGTATTTGAACCACTTCTAATGGTGGTAATTCTGTAACTTTCCTTGCATTTGCATGAATTGCAAAGGAATATGATTAGTGTGGATGTTTGTTTCCTTTCCCAAATAGTAAATGTTTCCATTGTTGGCATGTCTACACAATGGAGTACATACAATTTTCATAGATGGGGTTCATGTGAATTGCATCAAAGAGTTTCTTGATGTGATATGCCAACATATGTCTATGTTGAGTGAGGATTGCATAGATAGCATAGTTTGAAGCATATGTCTCCATCTTGAAGGGTTATTGCAGATCTAGAAAAATGAGGATTGGTGGCAAACAAAGGAAATGTTTTAGATTCTTGAATTATTTCTATTGTGACTTGTCCCAAACAAACTTATCTTTGGCTCCACCCTTGGTCACTTGGCTTAGGGGTCAAGCAATATGAGATAACCCCAACATGACTTTGTAGTAGAAGCTGGCAAGGCCCAAGAAACTATAGAGCCATGTTAGTGTCTTTGAGGTTGGTCAATTGTGAATGAATTGGATCTTAATTGGATCCACATGAACACCATGCTCATCCATGATGTATCCTAGATATTGAATTATCTACATGTTGAATAAGCACTTCTCCAAATTGGCATATAACTTGTGTTTCCACAAGATTCTTAGAACCTATTGAATATGTTGTAAATGATCTACCTAATATTTTTTGAAGATGAGAATACCATATAGATATACAACCACAAAGGAATTTGTGAATGGCCACAATATATCATCCATCAACTTCATGAATTTTGTTTGGTAATTAGTCAAGCTGAAAAGGCATGACCAACCACTTGAAGAGGCCTTATTTGGACTTGTAGGATATCTTCCTGTTGGGATTTCAACAAATCCCCATGATTTTTTACAAAATTTAGGGGTCCCCATTCAAATCTAGGAAAAATTATCTTTCTCGTTGTGTTTTGATTTTGTCTTGCTTGATTTGAAGAAGTTGATTTGTTGATTTCCTTTTGGTCACTTTTGGTGTGGTGTGTTTTGATCGATTGTTTGGATTATTTGAATCTTTTATTTCTCTGGATATTCAACGTAGTGGACATACTCAGATGAACTTCTTTGAATTCATTATGCAACTCAAATTGCTTGAAATAAGGATTATTATGATCTTTCGCCAATTTTTTCTTTGTTTATCTTCAAAGCATTAATATGTTTTGATGTTGTTAAATAATTCACAAAAAGGTTTAATTTTTAAAAGTTTTGATGAACAAAGATAAACTAGAAATTGAAAATTGCCTAAGGAATGGATACAAACATTATCCCAGCATTGCATGCTTTAAATCGTGATATCCAATAATTAATTAAGTTTTATATCTGCACATTAATTAGTGTGAAAATATTTTTTATAGTTTTGATATTTATTTATTTTATTATTTTATTTATTTAGTTACGTAACCCTAAATTATAATCCGTTGTGATTTGCTTGTTTTTAGATCCTTTGATACGGAGATGGATTTCTACAATATTTCTACAACCAAATTATGCAAATGACTCTAGAAACCTCCAGACAGTTATCAACAAAATTTAGGCAAAATTTGAGTTGACCAACAAATTTCAAATGCCATTGCTAAGAAAACCGAGAAGAATTTGGAAAAATGGTTGAAAACCCATCTGCAGAACAGGTTGTGTTACCTTCTAGTAGGGATTTTTTTCTCAGAAAGGGAACCATTTGAGAGAAATCCTTTCTGTTTGAAATGGAATTTTCTCATATTGGATTTCACATCAATCTTCAGGAGGCTAATTTAAAACTTAGTTTTTGAACAAACCGAGAAGAATATCACAAAACGGTTGAAAAAACATATGAAGAACATGTCGATTTACCTCTCACGCGGGCAATTTTTCAAACAAATGAATATTTGTGAATATATCATTGACTTTCTAAATGATTTTTTCCCAGAATCTGTATTTGATCGTTTTGATTATGTAGTTGATTCATGATGGAGGATCTTCTTTTTTGGTTGATGGAGGATTCAATCTTAGTTGGGAAAAACTTATAAAATCTTTATATATTAATTCAATTTTGATTTATTATTTGATATTAGTACTATTGTTAATTTCATATATTTTATGCCTATTTAAAACTTTGTAAAGCTATCTTTGCAGGGTTAGGCAAATTTAAATCAAGATTGGATATTGGATTCGAGTGGACTTGCTTGTAGTTGTTGATAATTGTTTATTAGTTCAATTACATTCATATCTTTGTTATAATTACTATTACATTTGAGAACTAATTCTTTAATGCAAAAGTACAATTAATATTGAATTCATTCATTAATAATTGGATTTAAGTATATGTATGAGAGGTCTTGGTAATTGTTTATTAAGATTATCATTTTTGCATATATGTTTTCACTGCTACAAATTATATGAATTGTTTCTATGATTTGTTAACCTATATTAACCTTAGATTCAATTCTAGTCCATTCACCTTTGCTCTTAATTAAGAGTGGGACTATTCCTTCTCTTAATTAAGATAGTTTAGATTTATTTTTGTTGTTTTCATATTTCTGTGGTGAGGAGTTTCGAAGTTATTTGTTGGATAGTCCACACTTGGTGTCATTTTTGTCATCGACGTTTCGAATCTGAATCGGGAGCCATCATCAGGACTAATCGTCAATTGATAGCTTGTTGATCTTAGTCAATTAATAGTTTATATGCAAGACAATTTAAGATTAATAGTTTATATACAGGACAATTTAAGATTTTAACTAGGTCGATTGCTTATAAACCCTATTTACAGAGTTAAACAAAAATTAAAATCAAATAAATTAATGATAGTTACTAATAATTAATAATATAGCATAACTAATTCTAAGGTTGAATGAATCTAATAATTTGTTTAATAGTGTTTAAATTTATATATGTATATAAATATAAGTCTAGGGTTAGAATTAGATTGAGTTTTTATTTATTTTATTAATTATTAGTATTTTTAATTGATTGTATTATATTTATATTTAATGTATGAAGTTTAGTGAACCAATTACTAGATTATGTTTTTAGTTATGGTTTAGGTTTTGGTTTAGGGTTAGAATTAGATTGAGTTTTTATTTTATTAATTATTAGTACTTTTAATAGATTGTATTATATTTATATTTTAATGTATAAAGTTTAGTTAACTAAATACTAGATTATGGAAATGAAGCTTTTAGTTATGGTTTAGGTTTTGGTTGATTAGAATAAATCTAGGGTTTTGAATGAATTTTATAGGATTGTTTAATTGTGTTTTTAATATGATTTTTGTATTATTAGGTCTATGTATTGATAGTGTTATGTATATATATAAATAAATCAAGGGTTTAGAAATTCTTAATATGTTTAGGATACTATGTAGTAGGGGTTAATTTGTGTGTTAGGTTTTAAGTGATTAGGATGTATAAATAGTATGTATACATATATATGAGAATTTAGGGTTAGAATGATAAAAATGAGTATTAATATAGATAGTGTCATATGATTAGGGTATATGTAACTTAATTAGTGATATATATAGTAATAAGTTTCTATAATTAGAATTTTTATAGTAGGTAATACAAGGTTAGTTAGACCCCTAGGCCTAAGAACTGACTCAAAAGAAAAACCTAAACAAACAAGGAAAAGAAGAAGGGAGGTGTCATACCTGATTTGATCTATGAGGGTCTCTAAGTTGGTTGATTAATGGGTGCCAAAATATGCTCACCTCCAGGCGACCGTCTATGTTCATATTGTTGAGGTGCTTGATTATTTCTAGAGCTTCTCTTAAGCGTCTCTTGTAGTAATGATCCTCTTTTGCTAGTATCTTGGTATCCTCAAGGCAGACATGATGTTTGGTCTTAAGTGAGTGTTCTGCTAAGGACGAGGTGTGAGTGCATTCATTTCTAATGTCTGCTCCACGTTCCTTAATCCTTACCTGAAATGATCGTCTGGTTTCCCCAATGTAACATTTATCGCATGAACAAGAGACCTTGTAGATGTGTTTTCCTTGTTGCTGGTCTATAGGGTCCTTTACAGACTTCATTCTTTGTCTAATAGTAATTAGGGGTTTGAAGGAGGTTGTAATTTCTTTCCTTTTTAGAACCTTTGCAATCTTGTCTGTGGCACCCCGATTGTAGGGAAGAAAGGACTTTATGTTGGAGGTTTGATCATTCTGGATACGATTCCTTTTATCCTTCTTATCCATTGACTTTTTGATGTCTTTATATCTATATCCAATGTTCTTAAAGACTTTAGTTAAGTGGTATATTTCCTCCTTTAGATGTTCTTTGTCGGAAATCCTTGCTTCCCTTGTCGCCATGGTGTTGAGAACCCCCATCTTCTAAGAGGGATGGTGGTGGGAATCAGCATGAAGGTAGTTTTCTATGTGAGTTTTCTTCCTGAAGACCTTGTGTCCTAGTGTACCATCTTGTTTTCTAATCATAAGAACGTCTAGGAAGGGTATGTTGTTGTTTTCTTCTAGTTCCATGGTGAATTTTATGTTCTCCAAAATACCATTGAGGTGCTCAAAGCATCTATCCATTTCTACTTTTCCATGAGGCCACTTGACGTTGGTATCATCAACATACATTTTCCATATAGATGGTTTAAGGGGGTATGTTTCAAGAGAATTTTTCTCGAACTTCTCCATTTTTGTTGTCTGCATATTCAAATAGATTGCATTTGCATTTAGGAATTCATATTGGAAAGTCTCCTTTCGGGAAGAAATTTATAAGAGGTTACCAAACCCTCATATCAATCAGAATCACCATACCAAACGGATAAGGGAATAATCGGGGCCCTGACCGGGTAATCTCCTTATGATGTTGATCATGGTCAATTTTGGCCTTCAACACTTCCATACATCAATTGGCTCAATCAACACCTAGTGATATCCTGAGTTTAGATCAAGCTTACTTGAAAATTTGGTGCCCTTGAGATAATCAAGGAGATCACCATTTTGTTAGTTCTTGATTGTGATTTTGTTCAAGTCCCTATAATAAATATTCTATGTCCCATATTTTGTCTAAACCAACACAATAGGATCCCACAAGGTGAGGATCTTGGTCAAATGTGGCCCTTTTGAATTAGCTCTTGAACTTATCATTTGATTTCTTCATTCTCTAGAAGAGAGTGTTTTCATACTAGGTCATTAGGTACAGGAGCATTGGGTGTCAAATAAATTGCATGCTTTACCTGACAATGTGATGTAGAAGCATTGCCTTCAAAGTCAAAGACGCAAGCGTGGAGGCAAAGATATGACATATCAGCATGACAGAGTTTCAAACCAACATTTAACTCAAAAGTAAATTGAGTTGTTGAGATATTTTTGGAAACAACATTTTTTAAATATGTCGTGTTTGTAAAATCATATAGGACAGTAAGGGGTTGCAGATATAGAGTGTTGACTCTTATCTGGCAATAATTTTTAGTTATTGTAATAGGACAAAGTAGGTAACCACTAAGAGTTGATAGGATAGGTTGCAGATAGGACGAGAGAGCTAGTGGAGCCAATCCTTAGATATTTTGTTGTTGCATTGTAAAAGTATTATGAGATAGAAAAATAGAGATCAGTACAGTAGGATAGTGTAGAAGAAAGACGCGGGGAAGAACTGCAATGTATGTAATTTGTTTCATGAATGAATAGAATAGACAGAATTGTCCCAAATCTTGGATTGTGTTCATTTTAATGTGTGATTGAATGAATGTTAATTTCTTTGTATGTTGTTTATTTCATTTCATTCATGTATGATTGGTAGAGAATTTGATCATATGAGTTTGTAATGAAACTGGATAAGTTTCAATTGCTTCTCTTCTAAAACTCATATGCAAGGTGTGCATCTCAAACGCAAGGAGTGCATCGACTGAGTCTCAAATTGAATCAGAAGAGTTCAGAGAGAGAGCAGAGGAAACTTAGACCAGGTGCAAGGAGTGCACAACTTCAAGGAACGACTAAGCGTCGAAGAACCAGAACATAGGAACGTTAGGAGGGCGAGAAGAATTTATTTTCAAGAAATCCTTTGAATTGAGTTATTGAAATCCCCAAACGCAAGGAGTGCGTCAGAAATTGAAATCCTTTAAGGATCAAGCTCAGAAGGGATAGAAATTTTCATAAGTGTTGATGAGATCCAAGAATCAGACTCGTAGGAGAAGCAAAGGTCGATACCTTTGAAGACTGGGAAATATTCTAAGTCGGAAGAAACTAGAATCTTGGGAGAGAGAGCGACAGTGGTCATTGGATCACAGCGCAGAGGATCAACAGTCGTCTGATCAGAGCAGGGTGCATTTTCTTAGCACTTCGCACACGCGGGAGAGAGAATTTATCAAAGTTCTAAAGTTCCGAAGTAGTTTTGGATTGTCCATCGTCAAGGAAGATAGGTAGCGCAAGATCCACAGCTCCGGAAGTTTGTGGGTGAAGAGGAGGTGAAATAGTCAAAGTAGGATCCTGACCATTGATCGCCAGGAGATACATGCCAGTAGAACAGCAACTTCGGGAAATCTATTCGAGATTTTTTTAGTTGAGACTTGAAACTCCCAAAGCACAAATAGCCGAAGAGCCGAGAGTCATTGACCTATGAGTGGACACTTGTCAATAGATCGAGAGATCCCGGTAATTTGCATTGGGTTTTCAATTGAGAGTTGAGATTCTCGAACCCCGAAGAGCCATAGATCTGTGAGTGGACACTTGTCAACACATTGCGACATCACGGTAATTTGCATTGGGGTTTCAGTTGAGAGTTGAGATTCCCGAACCCCGAAGAGCCAGAGGAGATCTGGACCATTCGATCCAGAGGGACACATGGCAACAGATCATAGACTCCAGAGAAATCACTTCATGAGTTTTAGTTGAGAGTTGAAACTCCCGAAGCCCAGAGAGCCGGAGAGCAAAAGTAAATCTCAATCGTTCGATCATCCGAAGTAGATATCAGTCATCAGATCGTCCGAAGTGAATCTCAAGCGTTGGATCATACGAAGTGAATCTGGACCACCAGATCTAGAAGAGACATGGCATAAATATGTGAACTCTAGGTAAAGTCTCGAAGTAAGCCTCAACTGTCTGATTCATTAGGATGTGTGGAATAATTCTGTGTAATTCGAGGGGAAGTGAAGTTTGAGATTTGAGATCTCAGAAGTTCAGAGACCCGAAGGAGATCTCAACCGTTGATCGAGAGAGGGGTCGTAGGACCATTGATCTAGTTGAAAGGTCAAACACCCAAAGTAGAAGCAGGATCGTTGATTGAGGAGGACAGGTGTCTGCAGATCGTCAACTCTGGAATATTGATGTATGGAGGAAAGCAGGGTTTGAGAATTGAAAAATCTGAAGTCTGGAATCACAAAGGAGATCACATCCATTGATTTAGGAGGGGCAGATCTGGTCCGTAGATTTGGAAAGGGAAGATTTGAATTGTTAGTTCAGACAACACCATCAAGATCGGGAGATCAATGGTCCCGTAACATTGCGAGGACAGGAGTTGCATGAACTTTAAAACATTGAGGGTAGGTCACAATCCAGACCGTGGTTTTGACAAGAGGACACGTGGAGGATCGAGGAGAATTGAGGGCCTAAAATTAGTTTGATATCAAACTGCCTTTTTCCGCGCTCGCAATCGTGTGGTCACGTGAGGTCATCACCCAAGGTCATATCAAGAAGGGGCTTATCAAAAAAGGAGTTAACGCCTAGTACTCTGAGATTTCACAGAAGAGCGAGAGGGAAGGTTGCGGGTACCATAAGACCTGCACCAAGGAGCCGAAAGGGACTGTGTTTAGATATAGAAGAAGACCACTAAGGTTTTAGAGGGTCATTTGACCTAAGAATCGAAGATCCTTGACTGGGAGGTCGTGAAGCCCTACGAGGGAGTAGGGGGGTTGCATCAGGTGGTCTCAGAGTAGATATTGAATTTGTTTGTAGATAGAAGGCAAAGGAGAAAGGAGACAAATTGATATCATTTGTGGTATCAAGAATTTGATTTATGTTTGTAGGCATCAGAAGGTGATGCAGTGGAATCATGCCACCTAGGAGGCGTAGAGCGAATCCAGAAATGGTAGAAGAAATGAGGCAACTCTGAATGAGACTGGATGCCATGGAAACAACATAGAGGAGAGCAATGGACACTCGAGATATCAGTGAAGCTGAGAGCAAAGAGATAGAGGTCAAAGAAAATGTAGCAGAGGATGTTGCACAAGATCGCTTATTGAAAGTTGTTTCAAGAATAGGAGCCAGAGAAAGAATAGAGGTACCAATGTATGAAGGTAATTTGGAAGTTGAAGAATTGTTAGATTGGGTACGTGCTATGGAAAAATACTTTGATTACAAAGATGTCAAATAAGACAATATGGTGAAGCATGCAGTGATAAGACTCTAGGTCAAGCATCACTATGGTGGGATGAACTGCAAGACGAACACATGAGCAAAGGTAAGCATAAAATTAAGAACTGGGATAGGATGGTAGCCAAGATGAAAGCCAAATTTATCCCAAAGGATTACTAAATCAATCTGTTCAGGAGATTGCAAAACCTGAGATAGAAAATATTATCCGTGAAGGAGTACACCGAAGAATTTTACAGAATGAACATCAGAGCTGGACAGAAAGAGAATGAAGATGAGAAAACAACCAGTTATATCAATGGGCTGAGATATGAAATACAAGAGGAGATCAACATGATGTCTGTTAGTAAAGTTGAGGATGCTTATCAAGAAACCTTGAAAGATGAAGAAAAATTGGCCAAGAAACAAAGCCAACAAAACAAAGGAGGAAATTCAAGTAGAGGTAAGGGAACCAACAGAGAAAATTTCCAAAAACCAAAGCATGAAGCTGGAAAATAGCATAGTCACCTAGAGAAAGGTGGAAGTTCTAAAGAAGGACAACATGGAGGAAGAAGATCTTTTTTCAGAGGAAGAGGAAGAGCCAGAGGAGGAGAATTTAGATGGTATACCTATGGAAAACCAAGGGCATAAGTCTTGGGAATGTCCCGAGAGAAAGAAATAAGGAGGAGGAAAAGCACACATTTCTGAAGCACAGAAGCATGTGGAAGTAGAAGAAGAAGAAGGAGCAAAGAACCTCATGATGAGGAAAATTCTTCTTAAACCAGAGAAGGAGGCATAAGAGCTAGTTTAGCGAACAAGTTTGTTCAGGACTGTTTGCAAGATGAAAGACAGAGTTTGCAAGGTGATCATAGATAGTGGGAGCACTGACAATCTAGTATCCACAGAGATGGTGGAGAAGCTAGAGTTGAAGACAACTACACATCCAAACCCATACAAGGTATCATGGTTGCAGAAAGGACATCAAGTAATGGTAAGTCAACAATGCCAAGTTGAATTTAAAATAGGAGGTTAAAGGGATGAAATATTGTGTGATCTAATTCCTATGGATGTCTGTCATATTTTATTGGGGAGACCATGGCAGTTTGACAGAAACGTTATTCATGATGGGAGGAAGAATACTTATACCCTAGAAAAGAATGGTAGAACACATATGTTATTACCCATAGAATACGAAGAGCAAAAGAGGGAAGCTAGTTCAAGTATACTTCTCATGAGTGGGAAGGAACTCTTGAATGAAGTCAAGAAGGAGAAAGAAATACAGTTTGTTGTAGTGAGGAAGCCTAAAGTTATCCTTACAAATACTTATGTGGAAGATTTGCATGAAGAAATCCAGGAACTGTTAGAAAACTTTGCTGACATAGTAGTGGATGAGTTGCCTTACTCATTGCCACCCATTAGGAGTATAAGCCATCATATTGACCTTATTCCAGGAGCTAGTTTACCAAACAAAGAATCTTATAGGTTGACACCTAGGGAGAATTAGTAAGTCAAAAATCAAGTCTAGGAGTAATTGGATAAAGGTTTAGTCAGGGAAAGTCTAAGCCCATGCGCAGTACCAATTGTGTTAAGTCCAAATAAAGATGGAGGATGGACAATGTGTACAGATTCCAGAGTCATCAACAAGATAACCATTAGGTATATATTTCTTTTTCCAAGGATGGATGATTTGATGGATTGTTTGAGTGGAGCAAGATATTTTTCCAAGATATACTTGAAGAGTGGATATCATCAAATAAGGATGAGAGAGGGATATGAGTGGAAAATAGCATTCAAGACAAATGAAGGATTGTTTGAATGGTTGGTCATGCCATTTGGGTTGACAAATGCACCAAGCACATTTATGAGATTGATGAATGAAGTATTGAAAGACTTCATAGGAAAAATTGTCATAGTATATCTGGATGACATACTAATCTTCAGTAAGACAGAGAAAGAACACTTAAGACATTTGACATCAGTTATGGAAAAGTTTCAACAAGAAAAATTGTTGATAAATATGAAGAAAAGCTCTTTTATGAAGAAGGAACTCATATATTTGGGTTTTGTGATCTCTTCAAACGAATTGAAGATGGATCCAGAAAAGGTGAGAGAAATCAAAGAATGGTCATCGCCAAGCAACATATTTGAGGTGAGAATTTTTCATGGGTTAGCGAGTTTTTATAGAAAGTTTATCAGAAATTTCAGTGGTATATGTACACCCATGCTAGACATTGTGAAGAAGAAACACAAGTCCTTCAGTTGGACAGAGGAAGCTGAAAAAAGTTTCAAAGTGTTGAAGGATAAGATCACTGAACAACCAATTATGGTTTTACAAGATTTTGGAAAAACATTCCAAGTAAGATGCGATGCAAGTGGATTAGCTATTGGAGTAGTCTTGAGTAAGGATAATAGGCCAGTTGCTTATTTCAGTGAGAAGTTGAATGACACCAAGAAGAATTATTCCACATATGACAAAGAATTTTATGTAGTGATTCAAGCTTTGAAGAAGTGGAGGCACTATATAATTCCTAAAGAACTTGTCTTGTACAGTGTTAATCAAGCTTTGCAGTTTATTACTAGGCAAATAAAGTTGAATCAGAGACATGCTAAATGGGTAGAATTTATGCAAAATTTTGCTTTTGTTATTAAGCATATTGTTGGAACTGCTAACAAAGTTGCAGATGCTTTGAGAAGGAGGAGTTTAATTGTACAGGAATTCCAAATGGAGACTTTAGGGTTTGAACACCTCAAGGAGATGTATAGAGAAGATGCAGATTTTAAGGAAGCTTATGAGGCATGCAAGAATCGTTTGTTGGGATATAGAAGCCCATGGACTGAATATTTGATCCAAGATGGATTATTGTTCAAGGGAAACCAACTATGCATACTGAAATGTTCAATGAGAGATAACTTGATGAAAGAGAAACACAACAGAGGTTTAGCTAGACATTTTGGTCATGATAAGACATTTGCACAGCTGAGTAATTCATATTATTGGCCGAGCATGAGGGCATAGGTGAAAAAGTTTGTGAACAAATGAATAATTTGTCAGGATGCAAAAGGAAGACAACAAAACACTAGTTTGTATAAGTCATTACTAATTCCATAAAAATTGTGGGATGCAATCAATATGGATTTTGTATTGGGATTCCCTAGAACTCAAAAAGAGAGTGATTCCATATTTGTTATGGTGGACAGATTTTCAAAAATGGCACATTTCATACCATGTCAGAAAACAAACGATGCTACACACATAGCCAATTTTTTTTCCAGAGAAGAGGTGAAACTACATGGATTTTCAAGGAGCATAGTCTCAGATAGGGACACCAAATTTGTAGGACACTTTTGGAGGAATCTATGGAAGAGGCTGGGGACAAAATTATCCTTTATTTCAACATATCACCCTCAAAAAGATGGACAGACTGAAGTAGTAAATAGTAGTCTCGGAAACTTATTAAGAATTTTAGTCATTGAGCAAGGTCGTCAATGGGATCAGATTTTGGCACAAGCAGAATTTGCATTTAATAATTCAATGAGCAAGAGCACAAGGAAAAGTCCATTTGAAATTGTGTATGGTATACAACCAAGAGGGATTATAAAGTTGAGAGATCTGAATCAATAAGAGTTTAGAAGCACTAGAGCAGAAGATTTTGCAACAAAAATGCAGAAACTCCATGACAGAGTCAGAGAACAGCTATATGACAACAACCATAAATACAAGAAGAAAGTTGATCAAAAGAGGAGAGAATTTCAATTTGAAGTTGGAGATGAAGTTTTAGCTCATTTGAAAAAAGAAAGGTTTCCAAGAGGAACGTATAACAAGTTGAAGATGAAGAAGATAGGACCATGCAAGATTCTCAGAAAATTTGTAGCCAATGCTTATGAAATTGAGTTGCTAGACAATGTTGGGATATCATCGATATTCAATGTTGCAGACCTGTATCCTTACAGGAGAGATGAGGCAGGAGAATCAGATGATCAGAAGGAAGTTCAATGGGAAGAACAATTTCCCACAGCAGAAAAACCTCAGATGGATAAAATCATTGAACAGAGAGATGGAAAGAAGACCAGGAGGAAGACATATCCTAAATATTTAGTAAAGTGGAAAGATCATCCAATGGAAGATGCAAGTTGGGTCACAGAAATTGATATTTTGAAGCATGGAAAAACGGTACAGGAATCCATGAAAATTTTAACCAGAGGAGTATGATGTAGGAGCATCACCTTCAAATTCAAAGACGTGAGCATGGAGGCAAAGATATGACATCTCAACATGACAGAGTTTCAAACCAACATTTAACTCAGAAGTAAATCGAGTTGTTGAGATATTTTTGGAAACAACATTTTTTAAATATGTCATGTGTGCAAAATCATAGAGGAAAGTAAGGGGTTGCATATATAGAGTGTTGACTCTTATCTGGCAATAATTGTTAGTTATTGTAATAGGACAAAGTAGGTAACCACTAAGAGTTGATAGGATAGGTTGCAGACAGGATGAGAGAGCTCGTGGAGCCAATCCTTAGATATTTTGTTGTTGCAATGTAAAAATATTATGAGATAGAAAAATAGAGATCAATAGAGCATGATAGAGTAGAAGAAAGATGTAGGGAAGAATTGCAATGTATGCAATTTGTTTCATAAATGAATAGAACAGACATAATTGTCCCAAATCTTGGATTGTGTTCATTTTAATGTGTGATTGAATGAATGTTGCATTCTGTGTATGTCGTTTATTTCATTTCTTTCATGTATGATTGGTCGAGAAGTTGATCATATGAGTTTGTGACGGAACTGGATAAGTTTCAATTACTTCTCTTCTGAAACTCGTATACAAGGTGTGCATCTTGAACGCAAGGAGTGCGCCAACTGATTCTCAGATTGACTCAAAAGAGTTCAGAGAGAGAGCAGAGGAAACTTAGACCAGGTGCAAGGAGTGCACAACATCAAGGAATGACTAAGCATCAAAGAACCAGAACAGAGGAACGCCAGGAGGGCGAGAAGAATTTATTTTCAATAAATCCTTCGAACTGAGTTATTGAAATCCATGAACGCAAGGAGTGCGTGGGAAATCGAAATCCTTTAAGAATCATTCTCAAAAGGGATAACACTTTTCATAAGTGTTGACGAGATCCAAGAATCAGACTCATAGGAGGAGCAAAGGTCGAGACCTTTGAAGACTAAGAAATATTCTAAGTCGGAAGAAATCAGAAGCTCAAGAGAGAGAGTGACAATGGTCATTGGATCACAATGTAGAGGATCAATAGTCGTCTGATCAGAGCAAGGTTCACGAGCCTTAGCACTTCGCACATGTAGGAGAGAGAACTTGTCAAAGTTCTGAAGTCCCAAAGTAGTTTGGCACCGTCCATCATCAAGGAAGACAGGTGGCACAAGATCCACAACTCCTAAAGTTTGTGGGCGAAGAGGAGGTGAAATAGTTGAAGTAGGATCCTGACCGTTGATCGCCAGGAGATACGTGTCAGCAGACCAGCAGTTTCGGGAAATCTATTCCATAGTTTTTCAGTTGAGACTTGAAACTCCCGAAGCACGAACAACCGAAGAGCCGAGAGTCGTCAAACTGTGAGTGGACACTTGTCAACAGATCGCGAGCTCTGGGTAATTTGCATTGGGTTTTCAGTTGAGAGTTGAGATTCTTGAACCCCGAAGAGCCAGAGATTTGTGAGTGGACATTTGTCAACAGATCGCGAGTTCTTGTTAATTTGCATTGGGGTTTCAGTTGAGAGTTGATATTCCCGAACCCCGAAGAGTCGTAGGAGATCTGGACCGTCCGATTCAGAGGGACACATGGCGACATATCATAGACTCCGGGGAGATCACTTCACAAGTTTTAGTTGAGAGTTGAAACTCCTGAAGCCTGGAGAGCCGGAGAGCCGAAGTAAACCTCAATCATTTGATCATCTGAAGTAGATCTCAGTTGTCAGATCGTCCGAAGTGAATCTGGACCGCCAGATCTAGAAGAGACGTGGCATAAATCTGTGAACTCCGGGTAAATTCCCAAAGTAAGCCTCAACCGTCCGATTCAGTAGGACGCATGGTAGAATCCCATGTACATCGAGGGGAAGTGAAGTTTGAGATTTGAGATCTCAAAAGTCCGAAGACTCGAAGGAGATCTCGACCATTGATTGAGAGAGGGGCTGCAGGACCGTTGATCTAGTTGAAAGGTCAAACACCCGAAGTAGAAGCAGGGTCATTGATTGAGAAGGACAGGTGTCCGCAGATCGTCAACTCTGGAAGATTGACGTACGGAGGAAAGCAGGGTTTGAGACTTGAAAAATATGAAGTCTGGAATCACGAAGGAGTTTACATTCGTTGATTTAGGAGAGGCAGATATGGTCCATAGATTTGGAAAAGGAAGATCTGAACCATCAGTTCACACAGCACCGTCAAGATTGGGAGACCGACGGTCCCATAGTATTGTGGGGACAGGAGTTGCGTGAACTTTAAAATGTTGGGGGCGGGCCACAATCCAGACTGTGGTTTTGGCAAGAGGACACATGGAGGCTTGAGGAGAATTGCAGGCCAAAAATTAGTTTGATATCAAACCGCCTTTGGTCGCGCCTACAATCGCATGGTCACGTGAGGTCATCACCCAAGGCCATATCAAGAAGGGGCTTATCAGAAAAGGAGCTAGCACCCAGTACTCTGAGATTTCACAGAAGAGCGAGAGGGAAGGTTGCGGGTACCATAAGACCTGCACCAGGGAGCCGAAAGAGCCTATGTTTAGATACAGAAGGAGACCACTAAGGTTTCAAAGGGTCATTTGACTCAAGACTCGGAGATCCTTGACCAGGAGGTCGTGTAGCCCTACGGGGGAGTAGGGGGGCTGCATCACAATGTAGAGTCATCCTTGTAGGTAACACAAATAATATCTCTATATTATTTCACTATCTTTTCCACCTACTTCTACTGCATAGAGAGACCCCACATAGACGCCCTAGAAGTCATGGTGATCTTCATTTGCCTTTTGACCAAAACATGAAGAGGACAAATCTCCTAGTCTGAGAGATTAATTTCTTGTACTACTTTTTTGGGATCAAAGAGATTGTGGTAGGTGGATCAAATTTTGGTATCTTATAGAGTTGACCTCCCAAAGAACAATGAATAATGAAATGGAGTAGAGTCCCCTTCACCCACATCTATGAGTGGAAGAGGTTCTTAGCTTCCTTAGGCTCCTCTAGTTCCTCTAATTGGATGTTTGTGATAGCCATGGTAACACTAGGTTTTGCATTGATGGCTTTTTTCCCTTATTCAACTCTCAATCAAAGTTCGAGCCAAAATCCAATTTTGAGGCTTTCGTCTCAGCCAATAATGATTTCTTGGAGTGGGATTCATTAGTGTTTTGATTTAAAGGGATTTTGTGGAAGTCACACCACTTTCCAATGTCCTTCTTTGACTTCTCATTACCCTTCTTTGTGTGTGGCTTACATTGGTTGTCCTAAGGTTGGATATCCTTGCTATATCCTTTGTTTTGCAAGTTAGGGACACCTTTACCATGCTTCTATTGTGGTGGATTTTCATACCCAAACTCACTCAACTCATCACCTAGTCCCTTCCTTTTGATTGAGTTTCCACTTGCAAAAAAAGGATTCGAGTAGTGTGTAATATTACACATTCAATCAAGGTTATTTCTTCAATTTTGCTTCTCCTGTCAGTGTTAATCGGAATGACAAAAGTAGGGGCTACTACTTCCAAATTGGCCCTCTACATCGGGCAGGGGGATAAGTTTGAACATCTATGGTATAGCTAGATCCACTTTTCTTTTAGTGGGTATAAAGTGAGGAGGGAAATCCATTCTAAGGTAGAACCGTCAATCCAAGAAAATCCCTCCCTCCTGACCAAAAGTAGACGAGCATCATTTCCCAACAAAATAATTTTATGCCTAAACTTTTTCTCAATCTTGACAACACACCAATAAGTGACTCCCAGTGAGGAGATGTCCAAGAAATCCATCTATGTTTGGATGTACATATGTATACCACTATGGTATTTTAGAAACAAATTCCATTGAGAGTCTCTAATATTGAGCTTTGATCACAAGGTATGGAGGATATTGGTATACTCTGGTACCATATAGTCTCCCTCCTGGCACAAAAATGTATGTCTCATGTACTAGTCATTATAATTCCAATAAGGTAGAATTCCTCCTTGAGGGCATTAAAAAAAAATCCCAAGTGGTTCTACCCTAAATGTTGCAAACTCATCTTTGGAATGTTGCACACATTAAGTGTCCCACCAATATTTAACATGGGGAAGGGACTCAAGGATCATGAAGGTGATCTTCTCACTATTCAAATTTTTTGGACAAAGTAATAAACCCCTAGCAAACTTAACAATTTATCCAAAGTATCTACATCTATTTAGTGTTTGAATAAAAGAATGTCAAAGTTAACATGTTCCTTGAAGGGAATCATACTTATGAAGTGACTTCTTGTTGAAGGTGCCTCTGCCACCATTGGAAGTCATTGAAGGATCTGTGCAAAATTATCTATCATCTTGTTCCTTTATCGCGTAAGGAATTTCTCAAGTAGTAGTTTGATAGCATCTCCCGCCCCGTCATCTTTCCTTTCACCTACTCTGGGAGGTCACTTTGGTCAATGAGAGTGATCTTCACTGAGTTCGATCAGTTTGAGGCCCAACTCTCAATACATTGACCTCCCTAGGGGCGTGCACAAAAAAACAACAAAAGAGCATATTGATCTAATACCACTAATCCAGATTAATTAGAGAATGAAATGAAAATGGAAATATGGACAAAATCATAGAAAGTTATTATAGAGAGCACAATAATACAATGAAACTCAAATTCTATTAATGAATGAAATAGAAAAACATTGTAAAATGCAAAGTAATACAAACTCGCTAGAATGATGGCAACTTATCTATGAAGAAAGATGTGACAAAATGATCATTCATAAGAGGAACATTAC
This sequence comes from Picea engelmannii, assembly GCA_009831015.1. NCBI lineage: Eukaryota > Viridiplantae > Streptophyta > Pinopsida > Pinales > Pinaceae > Picea > Picea engelmannii. Next base: position 58,428 of record ML785095.1, on the reverse strand, counting down.
AAGAGGTTGAAATTACCTTTTAACATGAAGTATAAAACCCTAAGAGGAAAAACTCTAAAGATCCAAATACCCAAGCCCTAGGAGATGAGATGGCAAAAGGAATGTGGGTCTTGAGGAGCCTAGTTGATACATCAACTTCTCAGGGCCACAACTTTCACATACAAACTCTATTTGGGGCATTTATTAGACCATTACAAAGCTTGTTATATACTCGATGTGTTTGGTGAGCTTAACAATAAAATATTTTTCGATCGTGTCAACTACAAAAAATGCATGGGAAATGATTGAAAAGTGCATCGAAAGTTTAGGACCTACGAAACTATAGTAGAATTGTCGAGATGTAGAACCATCCTAAGTCATTAGAAGAGATGGGTGGCCATCAACATCCACCTAGATCTAGACAAGACTTGAAAGTAAGTTCCTATTAAACCAAATGAGTATGAGAAAAAAAGGAAAAGGACCCAAAGATGATGAATCATGAAGACTTTAACAACATGAAGAAACTAAAATCAAGAAACACTAAAAAAAAATACTTCAGTATCCAAAATTTTAAAATAGGCATCCAATTTTGGTTAATAGGGGCACCCATGGTGTTGGGGAATAAGGGTGGAGGTGCATAATAGAAAACACTAAGGTGGTTCACAATAACCATACATGTATGTACTCAAACATCCCCATTATAGGTTTTTAAGAAAATAAATGAAACTAACACTTGTAAAAATCTACATTCACAATTAGTATCAATAAATCTATGCAATTGAATGCTATATCTAATACACTTCATCTTATTAAGAAATTCATATCGACTGTGAGAAAATGGAAAGGGATGTGATTAAAATTGTGAAATTAAATAAATCAAACTTTTTAAATTTATGAAATTAAAAAAAATTAGTATCAATAAATCTATGCAATTGAATGCTATATCTAATACACTTCATCTTATTAAGAAATTCATATCCACTGTGAAAATGGAAAGGGATGTGATTAAAATTGTGAAATTAAATAAATCAAACTTTTTAAATTTATGAAATTAAAAAAAGAAAGAAAGAATGAGACGAGTCCTTTCATTGCCAAATATTGAAAGTATAGTGTAGATGAGACATCATATGGGAATAACAACAAAATGTATTATCCTTATTCTTTCTCAAATATCAACACAAGGTAAAAGTAATTCATTATTCCTTAATTACACTAAATCAAGGCAAAGTAAATGCTAATGCTTAAAGGCACATTGGAAAGCTTAATTGAAAGGTAACATTGAAAAACACTCTCACACGATAGTAAACATGTTATGATGGTATGATGCTTAACCATTAAAAGATATGGCATTTATACACTGTGGTGACCACTTTAAAGGTGAGGGTGTCATGCAGAGTGGATATTATGGTGGATAAGTTGTAAAATCATTGGACAACGTGGTGATGGTGTGGGTACCCACACTGGGGAAGAATTAAGGTTATTGAAAAAGTTAAGAGCACCCCCTTTATGTAAGTCTTTTATTTGGTTTTTTTAATTATATAAATGTAGTCAATTTTGACTTATTTTCGTTTGCTTTGTATGTTTATAGATTTTTTTTTTTTTTTTTTTTTTAAGTTTTGGTTTGTTGTGTATGTTTTTTGGAGTTTTCCCTTAGGGTTAGTGTTGAAATTTGATATTCATTTTTATTTGTTAAACATAAAGTTTGTGATAGTTAATTATATTATAAAACAATAAGATATATTTTATAAATTTAAGTAATTTTTTTTCAATTTAAATTTTTAATATTTTAGAGTTTATTCTAACTCTATGTAAATGAATATTGAATATTTTAAACTAATATATATTAATAATAATAAAATAATTAATTTATGAGGAAAAAAACATATAAAGAAACTTTCTATAAAAAAAAATATTTATATTAAAAAAATTATTAAACAAATTTTCAATAAAGAAAAAATATAAAAAACTTGTTATATAATTTGTAAAATTTATAGGTTAGACAATTTTAATATATGGGGATGATTTTTTTTCAAAATCATTCATAAAAAAAAAAATCAAAATAAGTAAAAACATTCAAATAATTTCAACATTAAGTTAAATACCTCCACAAAGCTCCTTTGGCCTAGAGCTCCACCCTATATGAGGGTAAGCAAACCATTAAGATTTTAACCAAGATCATCTTCATGGAAACTACTCCAAATTATCATGAGACTGCAGTCCAACAAATTGCTCCAAGATATCACGAGACTGCAGTCCAACAAACCAAAACAAAAAATAACTTACAACTTGAAAGCATGATCCTATTTGGTCCATAGTAATGTGACATCATCCAAATCAAACTTGAGTCTCACCATTTTTAACATTGTCTAACCTTGAGAATGACAAAAAGATGGACTATAATCTTCTTATATATGTAGGGAGTCAATGCCAATGCATATTCACACATTCTACCTACCTTCAAGACAACTTTAAAGAATCAAACCAACTATCACATAAATGGAACCTTATTGCTCACAATTACTATATTCATACATTATATATACAAAGACTTATTAACTAAAAAAACATTATATATACAAAGACTTATTAAATATAACTAACTCAATGGGAAAGACATCTATAAATCTCCTTTTAATGTAATGAAAGGCCCTGAGATTACAATAGTATGATAACAAATATACAAATACTAACTCAATTTTAATATATAAAGGTGAAAGACATCTATGGATCTCCTTCTAACTTTATGAAAGGCCCTAATATTACAATAATATGATAGTAAATCATTAAATAATATAATAGTAGAGTAGCATTGTTTAACTATATATTTTGGTCACTTTCCTCGAAAGGTGTGTAATCCTCAATTTCTTTCACGTATTATCTACTTGGACCCTCTTGATTCTCGATAAATAAAGCAATTGGGCTTCATAGAGATACTCTACTTATTAACCAATATAAAACTACTCAAAAAGATCTACGCGCTTTAATTACTCTTTTAACTTTAAATTGAAGTACCCAAATACTACCATGCACACTATAATATTGATTGATCTTAATTTTTTCGATCTTGTCCAAGATTTTTCTTTTGGTGATGAGTGAAATAAAGTTTGTTATTAATAAAATATTCAGATCTAAATATTGATTGATCTTAATTTTTTCGATCTTGTCCAAGATTTTTCTTTTGGTGATGAGTGAAATAAAGTTTTTTATTAATAAAATATTCAGATCTAAAGTTATCAAGCTTGAAAAAATAAAATATTAAAATATTGTAATGTTGATGTGATATACTTTGCTATCAAACAAATCAAATTAAATATGTTTATTTTTGTCATTTTTATATTTAAATATGATGAAAATGAAATTATATGTTTATTTTTGTCATTTTTATATTTAAATATGATGAAAATGAAATTATTAGTATAGATGATGGGTTGAAAGAAATCTAACTAAATATTCTTCCTATTGTCATTTTTATATTTGAATATGATGAAAATAAAAGTATTGATATCCTTATGTTTTTATATGTGATGATGTTTTTGAAAGTAATTAAGTTATAAAATTGAATATAATTGTATTTTATATTCTTAAGATTAAGGAAATTTAAAAAGAGATGGTGTTCATCCTTATTTTTTTTTATATCAATTTTTTTACAAATTTGTTTATTCCAAAGTATTTTTAGGTTAATGCAACAACTAATTTTATTATGAAAATCATGAGTATTGATCCCACTTTGTAAAATAATTTAAATTTTGTCCTAAAAGTTGCTAATATGAGCAACAACAACACACTTCTAGCATGGATGAGTTGTAACCTCTATTCAATGTACACTATAGTTAACACTCACAACTCATCAGAAAAATTTATTACACAATGTATGCACCACATAAGAGTGTGACACATGAGATATATTGTAAGGTTATGACAAAAAGAAGGGCATGCCTTCACTTGCATAGGAGGTTAGAGGATTCTCATGTTAGATTATGTGGGATTTCTTTGAATTATAATTAATATTCATAATTACAAATTTTACCACTACATACACATATCATATTCCATAATAATTAAAAATTAGCATGACATTTATATTTAGTGAATTTTATTCATACAATTTTGCGAACAAATCTACATGGCCTCTGCCACAATATAAAACTCTTGTATCATTTCTTTTATTGAGAGATCCCCCTTAATATTATAAGAAGCCAACAAACTTGCACCTCTCCAACAATCATAAGGTCATGCAATATTTTAGAAATTTACCTCTTAATGATAGGCTCTCATAATTCTTTATGTTACCATTTCTATTTTTCAATAAAAATAAAAGACGAGATTTATTCACACCATTTTATTGGTTACATTTGGATGAGTACAACAACTTAACAATTATAGAGTACATAAGACCTTTTAACAAATCTTGGCATTTCTTCTTGGACTAGATTTGTAGTAATTAAACAAATATATCTCTTTCTCTTTTTCTTTCCACCTATCTAATTATCTTGCTTCAATGTATACATTAAATATGTGTTCACCTACAATCCAATGAGTTTATACCCATATGGGCTTCCTCCTGCTTTGAAGTTTTGTTATGGGTTCATTATTTGTTTTTTGTCTTGCGAAAGGAGGCTTGGAAACTTAAGGGTTATAAAGACTCTATAAATGAAGCGTGCCTCAAGCTATGTTGTTGGTCCTCCATGGGTTTTCAAGAATGTGATGTCTCAACCTCCATTGATATGTAATGTTAATGTTGTAATCCCCATTAATGCATAATGGTAGCTTTTAGCTATTGAAGAGGTATTGTTGTCTTGAGTGTGGCAAGACCTTGTATCAACTTTACTTAGTGAAAGTAAAAACTACCCAGAAGATAATTTCAAAGGAGCTCAAATAGGTCCAAGTGTTTGTGTATCCACTAATCAATTTCTCAAAATTTGAATCATTACTTTTGTGCCTTACATTTTTATTTCATTTTTTTTTGCCAAAATAAGGCCATTGTAATCCCAATTCTACGATGCTTAAGTTGAGGATGAATAGATCATTGAATAGGCTCAACCTTTGGAATTTTCTCTAGGCAAACTTAATATTAGAAAGGGATTTATATCCAATGTGGGATATTTTGCAACTAATTAGTAATAATGCCACTACTTTATGAATGGTTAAGAAGTGTTCATTACCATCTCATTGAATGGATAAGAATACATCAGTTGAAGTTGGTGGCCACATGAGAAATTTATCTTTATATGTGTATGTGTTGATTGGAAGTGCAACATGCCTTGAGGGGCTACACTCTAAAGATCATATTTTCTTCAGCTTAGGTGCCGAGTCCGAAGGGCTTATATTTGGCCAAAGTTCCCTTTCTTGGGAATTGGACTTGTCATCTTCCATTTTTTAAATCCATGTTATATAGGCAAGGTAGAGTACAATGAGAATGGAAGCAAGCAATACACACCGAGCTATAGAGCATTATTTGGAGTATATTCCCACATATTGATCATTGGATCTTTGTACACATACATCCAATGGTGTATATTGGGGCATATAGTGTCGTTAATAGTTTGTTGCTCGATGCTTATTGTTTGTCAAGAATGGAACCTTGTGGACAACTTAACATTGTATTGACCTCATTGGTGAATCAACACCCTACTGACAATTTATAAGTGTTTCACTTTTACAATTGCTATAAATCCAATGCATCTTTCCCTAATTGAAATTTTTTTTCATGCAACAATTATTAATTCAGGTTCAAACCTATGAAGTCTAGGTTTGGGGACTATATTGGACACATATATTATATCCATAATTGGGGTTCTGTATTATGGATTATTGATGCAGACCCCCTACCTAGGTAGGGTCCGTTGACCTCCTGGTATCTGGATTGTCCTCAATCTTTGAGCTGGAACAACTCTTTCAGGTCCCTGTTGGAACCTCTATTGATCAGATCCACAGGTCCTAATGCGAAACTCGGCCTGCACATACAAGTACCAGACGTGAGCTTCAAATCCAAACGACCACGGGCTGTAACCGCATGCCTATTCACAAAGGCGCGTTGCGATTTCGCGTGTCGGGATTTTTTGAGTGAGCCAACTTTGACTCTCCAACTCCCGAATGTCGAAACGAGCTTAACGACTGCTAGCTCCTCCCTTGGCCTATGTCCATGCGACCATTCGCCATGACCCAGGGCTCAGCTCTCAAGCGCGTCGGGATTTCGTGTTTCGGGATTCTACGAGTGCTCGTCTCCCTTCACTCAACACCCGAAATGCCGAAATATCTCTTGGACAATCGACGGTCCAGATCTCTCCTCAATCGACGACTCAGATCTATCCCTTCTCGTATCGGGATTTTGCATTTCCCGAAATCAGAGGATCACTCACCTTCTTGCTCCCAATCCCCAATATTTTGAAATCCTCCCATGTCAAATCAATGATCCTCACTGTCTCGTGATCCAACGGTCCACGTTCTCCCTTCGCGAAGTCGAAACTTCGCGACTCGGCATTTTGGGATGGTTCTCTCCTTCGAACCCCCGGTACCCAAAATGCTGAAATGTCGATGCTTCGGATCGACGGCCCATAGCTTGACTCGATCCAACAGCTAAGAGTCTTTTCGCGATTTCATGTTTCGCGAGTTTCACAAACTCCACCCTTTGACTTCCTTCCACAGTGAGTCAGCGAAATGTTGCTTGCTCACCACACATCCTTTCCGATGGACGGTCCGGATGATTTCACGAACTCCCCTTTCGCGAGTTTGCTCCTCTGCTCCCTTCTTATCTCCTGGTATATGATTCTGCAAACACCCAGATCTATTGCCACCTGTCCTCTAACGATGGACGGTTCCAGTCATTTCGAAACTTTGGGACTTTGTCGAGTCCACTCTCTTACATATACAAGGATTAAATCTCTCGTTTTCCTCCGGATCCGACGACAATTGGTCCTCTACGCTCAAATCTGACGGCTCGGATCTGATCTCTTCCCTTGCACGTTCTTCGCTGTTTGGACTTAAGGTTCAACGGTCCAAATTTCCCTCTACTCGATCCAACGAAATTTGTACTCTTCCTCCTGAGCCTTTACACCTTTCTTCCCAGACTTGGAAGATTTTTCTGCTTTCAAAGGTTTCAACCCTTTGTTCTCCCGACGAATCCGTCTCTGGGATTTTGTCAACACTTGTGAAAAGTGATATCTCTTTTGAGCTTCTATCCTTAACAGGATTTCGATCTACCATGCACACCTTGCGTTCTCGGGATTTCGAATAACTCAGTTCGAAGGATTTTCTTGGAAAGAAAATGCTTCTCGCCCACCTGGCATTCCTCAGCGCTGGTTCTTTGAAGCTTGTTGGCTTCTTGACACCGTGCACACATTGCACCTGGTCTGAGTTTCTCTGAATCTCTCTCTAAACTTCTCTGAATCAATCCTAGACTCAGTCGACACACTCCTTGCATTCGAGATGCACACCTTGCATACAGGTATCATAAGAGAAACGATTGAAAATCAACCAGCTTCGTCACAAACTCATAAAGTTAATCTCTTGAACACTCATACATGAAATGAACTGGTAACAAATCATACACACATAATAACATTCATTCAATCACACATGAAGTGAACACAGTCCAAGGATTTGGGACAATTTTTGTCTGTTCTATTCATTCATGAAAACAAAATACATAGTGTTCCTGCTACTCTACTCTGCTCTACTCATCTCTCTATTCTGTCTATCTGCTTCCCTTATATATTACAATGCAGTACTGAAAAAATATCTAAAGACTGGCTCCATAAGCTCTCTCGTCCTGTTATGAAATCTATCATTTCAAATTCAAAACTATTACCTACTTTGTCCTATTACAATAACTACTAGTTATTGCCAAATAGAGTTGACACTCCATATCTTCATTTCTTACAGTCCTTCAAGACTTTACAAACAAGTTACAAATTTAAAATGTTGTTTACAAAATATCTCAACAACCAATTAAATTCTGAGTTAAATGCTTGATTTGAAACTCTGTCATTACTGAGATGTCATATGTTCGCTTCCACGTGTGCGTTGTTGACTTTGTAGGCGATGCTCCTACATCACTTATAGTCATCAAATGGAACCTTCTAACCTTTTAATCAAACTTATTCTATTAGAGCATTGCACACTCAAACGTTCTTGAGTTTGTTAGTTAGTTAGTTTTGCAGGCACACCTTAGGAGGAATATATCTTGCACATTATGATGACAACCTAACGAGCATGTTTGATGAGGTAAACTTGTGTTCTCCTTATCCTTGAGAAAATATATTTTAGTCTTACAATAGACAATCGAGATTTTGCAATCATATTCATTTATTTTTTATGACATTTAAGATTGAAGTTTAGCTTTGGATGTAGCTTGTGGTCATTGCTGGTGCAATTTGGAATCCCTTGACATAATGCACGTAGGGTTCTTACATAACACTCTTGAGTCTTAACCCATACCTCATTGCATATATTTAGATGTAAGTTTATGTTAGATTTTTTTTTAATAAGACTAAATACATAAGTAGGTATAAGATATAATGTACATAAGATGATTACAATTTGGTATCATACATCTTATGAACATAAGGTCAGTATGGTGAAAATAAGTACATTATTATAAGTTGGATTTTCAAAATAGAAGCTAAAATCCTAAAACGATCATAGATTCATTAGTAAGTTGCAATTATTGTTTCTCTCCATCAAAATGCTAAAATATTAACATGTAAAATTAAAATAGAAGAAGAGCATTTATAATCACAACATAAGCATGTTGTATCCTTGTCCTTACCCACCCTATTCATAGCACTCCGAGCTTCTCTCTATAGTATCTATGTCTCCTACAAAAGACTAGAAAGTGGGAAAAAAAAGGTTACACATCAAACATAAGGATGGAAAAGGATTATGTATTTAACCCTAGCAAAGATGCCCTTTGAATTAATAGAAAGTGGAAAACGTGTTATGACTCAAACATAAGGTTGGAAGAGGATTATTTATTTAACCCTAGCAAGAATTCCCTTTTAATTAATAAACTTTTTCTAGCGCAAACAAAGTGTATGACGTCATACCATTACTAATCCAACTTTGACAAGAAAAACTACATCCATTATTTGGGGAAACAAACATGAGGAGGGATATTTCATCTAAATGACTAGAATTTGCACATGATAAGCTTTATTAAAGCTAAGAAAATGCAAAAGCCATTATCATGGAAATTGGTTTATGTATACATGAATGAGATCTTCCAAAGAAAAACTACTATATCCATTATTTGTGGATTGGTTTATGTATATATGAATGAGATCTTCCAACTTTGACAAGAAAAACTACATTCATTATTTGGGAAAACAAAAATGAGGAAGGATATTTCATCTAAATGATTACAATCTATACATAATAAACTTTATTAAAACTAAAATAATGCAAAAGCCATTATCAATGAAATTGATTTATGCATACATGAATGAAAATTTTAGGAGAAATTATACAATTTAAATAATTTTTTTAAACAAAGCTTGCAAAGCCTTCGTTATGTCAGTATCTATTAAATTGCATCTTATCTTCCATCTAAGAGACAAATAAGAAGATAAACATAAGTATGTTTATTAGTCCCAATATGAAAATCCATCAAAGAAAACAATGAACATAAATATGTTTATCAGTCCCAATATGAAAATCCGTCAAAGAAAACAATATGTTCATTGTGCATACTATCATGATAAGTAGGTAATATTGGGATGATTGGATAACCCATTAAATATTAAGTGTTAAATGTCATGTCTGAAGTAGTTTCCAAATATGAGAGAATTCTTGTGTTCCAAAGTGTGAGAGTATTATATTATAAATTATTGTTTTTTTTT
>ML785095.1:0-13893 GCA_009831015.1 Picea engelmannii | reverse complement strand
ACATTCTAGATATTTGTTCATTTGGAATTGGGCTCATCAACTCTTGGGTTTCACACTGAACATCTGCCAAGGGTTTATACACATTAGGCTCAAGTTAGAAGAGTTAAATTCTCATCATGCCAACGCCCTTATTCTCTTCATCATTTTTGCCTGCATTTAAACTTTATTTAAGTGTCACAAGTTGCTTACAGGTCCTGTAATATCATAAGCTAGTAAAACTAGAATTTGTATACAATAGGAGAATTATTCTGACCTTAGCTAAATTCATGAATGAACATCTATCTACAAATATTGAAGCACACCATTTTATTTAGTTAAAAAGGGATCATATCAATTTACTATATCATACAAAAATATGATTGGAAGAGAATACCAGTTATGTCTCCTTACTGTATACTTGCTATATGAACCTTTAGGTTCATCTTGAGGGAATTAGCTTGTTGACCCTAGTTATCTATAATGCTTAGCACACTGAGTTTGACTTGGCTTCAATAAAACCACACTAATACATAGGGGTCCATTAACATAAAATCATAAAAACGAGAGGGGATAGCACAAAGGGTCATATCTCACCAAAAAATTTGTTCATGTTGTCCTTGAAAATGCATTGTTTTTTCCTTTTCTAAATCATTGGTTGTTCAAACACTAAGGGTTGCAACTTTATATTATTAGACTTGAGTTTCATGATTGGAGCTTTACTTTCTTGGTATATTCTCTCTAACTACTCCATCTTTTATTGCACTTTTAGTAATCTACTTAGGTCTTGCAAGCTAGTATTCACTAAAACATTATTGCACTTTTAGTAATCTACTTGTTTAGGGATATTTATTAGTCGTAGTTTAACTGTTTTACGTTTTGGCCCTATTCCGGGGATATTTTTGTTTAATTTTGCCAGAAATCCGGCAAGAAATTGTTGGATCTGCAGATTTGAGTGGTTAATTCTGTATAATCTGAGTGTTCCAGGGTTTTTTCAGCATGCTGAATCCATTTCTGCATTCAGAAATGCAATTTAAACAATATAAAATTGTGATTTTGTGCAGATTTATGTCGTCGGATTCCAGCAAAAAGGACTAAAACGTAAGAACAGTTAGACAACATCTATTTATTATGATGTCTTCTCAACCTCACCGTCTTAACCTTAAATGCATATATGATTACTCGCATCCTACCTTAATAATCTTGTTGAGACATTTACATTGATACAAACTCTAAAGAAAGAAAAAGTATCTCTATGAATGGAGTAAACTAACCACTTAAATGACATAAAAAACATTTTGATACTTAAATTAAAGTTGAAGGAAGCTTAAATAATGCACAATTAAACTAAAACACATAATTAATTAGAAAAGTTAGTTTGGAGATAAAAGTTATAAACTAAGAACATTAATGAGGATATAGAAATCATAACCAATAATAAGCAACCATGGAAAATCAACAAAATGAAAGTTGGGATAGACCATTATGACTCATCCCTTTGTTATTGTCTTGCCTTTGTTTGGAATCATCACTATAGTAAATAAGGTTGGCCTTGAAAGGTATTCATAAAGTAAAAGTAATCGTTTCTTTTTAATAAATTTTAATTAACTATTAATAAGGGCAATGAGTAATGTGAGTGTAGCCTTTACAAGCAAGTTTAAAGTTTTAAAATGCAGGTTATGTCTTGCCAAAATATCTATTTACAAAGAGTCTACATCATATTGTCCATGAACATAACATGGAAACACAAAGGGAAACACCCTAAGCAAATAAACACTAGATATTAACCATAACCACATCAATAATAGAACGTTAGTCATAGTCATCCAAGTTAGGGTCCCACCTCAAGACAAGAGGTTAGGCATCAACAAGTTGAATTGGGCCCCACCCATTAGTAGAAGGTTTTGAGGGCTTGGGCCCCTCTAATATAATGAGAGTCAATGTAGTAAATTGCTTGTTATTGCATGGTGGGTTGGGGACCAACTTCAACTGCACTCACACCTTTCATGAACTTGTATTCTTGCATAGTGGTGGGGCCTATTATGATGGGAACTCTAATGGGAATCTACAAAAATAGGTCTCCCTAACAAGCCAACTGGGGCATGAAGGCCAAATGGGCCAACTAGGCCAAGTGGGTTAGGTAGCACTATACTCATAATGCACGAGGCTCCATGTCAATACTTCAACCATTGTTCTAAAAGCCCCATCGCGAGCCTCACTTTACATGTTTACACTATGATTTTCTTTAAATGAGTTGTACATATCTTGTGGCATCATATCATGAAAGATTGTGTGATGAGACATTTGCATTAAATAACACACTGTCTCTCTTCTTTTGAAACCAAAAGAGGATCTCAAGACTAATAAGCATCCATCCACACTAGAATTCAATGGCCCAAGGCAATCATTTGCCAAGAAGGGTACCCTACCGTGAGATGAAGGTTTGGAGATATTGCTAGCAAAGAGACTCAACCCAAGGCCATTTGGCCTTGGCTAGAGGGTAGAGCTAGAAGATGTGTTTGAGGGTTTCATCTCTTCCACAATGTGGACAATGTGGGTTGGAGAAGCCTAGATAAGTTAGTCTCTTATCTAAGGGGAGGCCTCTCATAGCTAGACACAATGCAAAGGATTTCTTTTTGGATTCCAACATTAGCTTTCAAATTTTGCAAAGTCTAAATAATCAATTTTTTTTGTTTGGACTTTAACCTCCATAGCTTGTTAATCGAACTTTCAAAGAAGGGCTTGGTGTAGAGCCTTTTGTATCCCATGGTTGGCTTATATTTAGGAAATGTCATGGCCTTTCCCTATTGTCAATGCCTGCACTAGGCTAAAGGAACTGAGAGGTTGAGTGTTAATATTAGACTCTTAGGAATGAGCCCCTAGATGTGGTTCTAGATGAGTTTATCAACATTTCTCTAGTGCCAATGGTTGGAATTGTTGTCATTGATGTCAAAGGATTATGACATTACAATACACACAACATTTCCAAGATATATATATATATATATATATATAGAGAGAGAGAGAGAGAGAGAGAGAGAGAGAGAAGTTTACAAATACATTAAAAAATGGGTCCATGTGAAAAAGTAAAAAGTGAAATGGTGGTTTCAAACCCATGGGTTTTGGGTATTTTCCCATAGTATTGAGAATTAATTATTTAATTAATGGACATGTTCCTTCATGAAGGGTTATGAAAAAATATAAAAGGATAAAGTATTGAGAGAAAGTGAGTGTGGGAAAAATAGATGAGAAAATATTGAATATCATTCTAAAAGAGAAGGGTTGCAAAATCAGTTTTAAGTCACCTTGACATTCTCACAATAACTTATGTTCTGGGATGTTTCAAACCTTGAAATTTTGAACAGACGAAGGAGAGATCTTGTTGTAAACGTGGTCAAAATTTCAGATGTTGGTTTGCTATACGTTAGGATATATGCCTTGTGGAAGTTAGGGTTCTTGAATGCTCATGAAATCAATTTCAAATAGATTAGCTTGGCACTTTTGCTATAACTTGTTTTTTGGGATGTATTAGACCTTGAAATTTTGCAGAGATGGAGGAGATATTTTTGGGTATATGTGGTAAAAAATTTAGATGTTGATTCACTATACTTTCTGAGATATTCCCTGTGGAAGTTAGGGTTCCTGAATGCTCCTAATATCAATTTCAAACAGGTCAGTTTGACATTTTTTTTAAAGCTAAAAAAGGAGAAAAACTTCTATTATATCACAAATATAATACAAAAATCTGAACATGGGGGTTTGCCAAATAACTGGAAACCAGAACTTTAGTTCGTGTTCATTCTCAGGGAAAACCACAGAGTTTATCGAGTTTCATTCCAAGTTTCAAAAATAGGCCTATGATTACTATGGCCACAACCTAAATTACGTTGATGAGAGGTAAAACTAAACTTATCCAATAACAAAACAAGCTTGCAAGTAGACAGGGCTAGCTAGGAAAAATCGAACATAACCTTCATCCCGAGTGGTCACCCGAGAAGAGAGAGTCCTTGTCTCGACATCGAAGCTCCTTAACCTGGTGGCCATAGTCGGGCTTTGACACACGCTCCTAAAATTCAGAGGGATCCTCATCCTAGTCGTCATCCACCATGATAGGGAAGTTGAGCGAGCTTAGAGGGCTCGGGTCAACTACTCCATTCTCTTTCTGGTCCAGATTATCGCTGATCTGAGTAACATGAAATTTAATACCATGCTCCAACCTACAATAGAGTTCAAATTTACTATCCAGAATATGAATGGCGATGAGGAGTTCGTTGTGGTCTTTCTTGGTCTTGCTGAGAGCTTTCCCTACCAAGGCCTTCACCATCTAGTACGTTTCCATCATCCTAAAATAACGTGTGTCCTGGGTACGAGAGTGCACTCGGTCTGGCACCCACTTCATTGTCTCCACTATAATTTCCTGCTTTGAGGTTGCCTTGTGTTGTTCTTTAACTCAAGTCTCCATAGCTTTTGCTGATTGAATTTCCTCCACCGAACAAACATCCCAGAACCGAGTTGTTGCAGCCTAGGCATCTTTCTCCACTCTTGTGAAACGACCATGACCTCTGGACGAAAAATCTTCCTTGTCATGGCACCCCACAAGGAGACTTTTTGGCTTCTTTTTCCAGTGATGGGCCATACTCAATTTTTTTTTGTTTTCCCGAGCTTACGAATGTAGAGAAGGGAGGAAGGAAGTGGGAAGAATCTTCACTGAAGGCTTGATACACTGGAACCGAAAGACCATTCACCTCTTTTATCGCCTTTAACCTCATCATACTTGTGCCTGAGATGGTAATTGTGATTGGGTTCGTTCATAGCCCACCTGGTGATCGTATATTTCGCCATGATGATTCAGTCCATATGTGATCCTGTTACCTCTGCTCTGACGTCGCCACAACTCATCTTGGGATACATACATTCATTCTTGTGTTTTGAAAATAAATGATTCATACCTCTCTCGAGGGAGAGGTCAAGGCTTCCTTTCCTGCATATGATGTTATTAATCGCAAGGAGTACTACCCATCCTTTCCCTTTTAAAACCATTAATATATTTCATGATGATACGTACCATTAGCGCCTTCATGCAAGAGACACTTAGGCCACCTTTTGTCCTTGTCCATCTCGAATCTCGAGTTGTTATCTCGGTCTGACATTGTTCCTTTCTCTGTATTTTCCATCCACGAGGTTGGGTCCATCTAGAAACATCTATCTAGTTGATCACCCACCATGTCTAGTAATGGGTCCCCCAGCCACCAAATACGATGTTGATCATGCATCATGACCCCTGTGTTAGCCAAGTAGTTCACTACATAGTTTGCTTCCCTACTAATTGCCTTAGGGATGATGGCAGGAAACAACTTCACCATACGCTCAAGCTCTGAAATCCCATCGCTTAGCCTCCAGTGCTGTGAAACCTTGTTAGACTGAACCTCATAAAACATTTTCCTCAACGCCAAGATAAGCAGTTGTGAATCCCCTTCCACCTCCACGGCATGGATCCCAAATTCCTGCACGATCATTGTTGGCAGAGGGGCAGACCCAAGGTTCAACGCTTCAACAACGCACCAATAAAACCCTAACTACCGGCCCTTTCAACAACACATGTGAAGCAGTTGAAGTCTCTCCTGAGGTAGAGGCAGGGGGGTTGTAGGACTCAAGTGTCTACAACCTAGTTGGGACACAGATCTGTGATCACAACACTCAGTAGAGAACTTAGCCAAAAATATGCATTAAGTTATGATTCTTATTCACATCACAGATCAACCCTAATTACAGATCAACGCAGTAATGACCAAGATTAAGCACATCTACCCATTTAGCACATAGCATTGGAACATATATAACATTCAGTCACATCATAAAGCACTAAGAATTCATGGATTTATCTATCATACATCAAGAACAATGAACCAAACAAATAGATACATAAATCACATGAACAATATAGCACAAAGCACATCGACACGGAATATATGTGGTTCGCCCCAGTGTGGGGCTGCGTCCACCAACTCTTCTTCTTCTTTATTAGTCTTTGTCAATCTTCTTACAAGAACAGAGCCACATAACCGACTCCACCAAGGGACAAGAGATCTGCACACACCTCTCTAGATCCTCCTTCCCTGAATTAGGTCTGGGCATAAATCCTTACACAATCTGCGCACAAAGCCTTACAAAATGCTTGCACTTAGCTCTGCAAGCCTTAACACATTCGTGCACAAAGACACTAGCCATACACAAAGCCTATCAGAACTACTTTTTGCATCACTTAACTACTTATTTATACATTACAAAAGGGGCTTAAGCATGGGTAAACCCATGGGCCGACATCCCATATCCATTACATAAACCCTAAAACCCAAAAATCCCGCAAAATGGACAAGATCCTGTGATCTCCGCTTCGCCTGGGTGCTCCATCTTCGACCAGCCTGTCAACGTCCCAAAAATGGTCAAACACGACCAAGGTTCTCTCAAAACTTGGTCAAGGGATAACAAGCCCCCAACACTCACCTGTGACTCATCCTGAGTCACTCTGATCTGGGTAATACCGCTTTGAAGGCCTCGAGCTTCCTCGACTTGCTGCTTCGCCAGAGCCTCTTGCTCGACGAACTCTTGAATGACTTGCTTAGTGAAAGGCCCTTTCAGGCATTGTTCTATTGTTGCGACCATCTGTTCCAACTGTGAGCCTTTTCCCTCGATCTCTTCAAAAAGTGTGTAGGCTTCGTCCTGCACCGGTTGGAGTCTCTGTGTCACCTCCATAACTCTACTCTGGATGGCAGTGACTTGTCGCTGAACTGTGCGCTGCTYCTACAACCTTTTYATATTTTCTACTGTAGTAAGCATCTTCATCTGCGCTTGCACTTTCGACACCTGTTGTTTTGCCTCCTGGAGMTGTGCCTCCAATGTTCTTAGTTYTGGGTCTTCTGTAAGGCGCTCATAGGTCTATGCACTTCAGGCACYCAGTTTCTTACATTCTGAAGCCAACGCCCTAATTCTTTCTACTGCGCTCYTGACAGTTTCTTCCCTTTGATCTCTCACTTCTTKTAGAGTGCTCGATAYTGCTTGAAGTTCTAGCTCTGCTACTCTTTCTAGAAGCTGCTGAATGGMCTCAACGAGCTTTCCCACTTGGATTTCGGTTGTCTCTTCTTCCATCTATTCCAAGCTCGACACAGAGCGAAGTGCTCTAGTCACTGCCTCTTTAACCCCCATCTRCTCCGCGAGTAGCTGGTCTTTTTCTCTCTGGATCTTCTCTCTRTCCTCCTCRAACTTCGCTTTAATGTCATCTTTCTCTTGATGCRCGACCCGAAGTTKCTCTAAGGCTTCTTCCTTTTCTTTCCTTAAGGCCTATGTGGCCTGATCCTTTTCTTCTTGGACTCGATGAAGTCGAGCCTCTGTTGCATCTGCTAATCTGCGTAATTGAGTGGGATCATCCCCCAATTGTACAGTCTATGCTGAAGATGGCACAATAGACACTGTGTGGTTCGAATGGACAGCTTGCAGGATGTCTTTTAGTTCTCTCTCTATTMTGTCAAATAGAGTTTCTTGCTTCGCTTCATGTCGCTGCAGGATATCCTCTGAAGCATCTTCCACAACTGCGATAATGAGTTGGATATCATCCAGTGTGAGTACATTATGTGACTGGGGCTTATTGGCTCTGGTCTTCTTCAACACTAAGGGTTTCTATGGAGAAATATTCCTTTTCTTTGATGTCTTGGCCTCTGTAATGGGATCCTTTGGCGGTGTCACTTCGCCCTTATCTTGCTTGTCTTTTTCCCCTTCCTCCTTCTGGTTTACTTCGTCGCCTCCTCCGCTTTCAGGTGAGTCAGGCGCAGTTTCCTCCGATGTGATTTCCTCCTCACTGTCGATGTCCTGCACTTCCTCCTTTTTTGTCTTTTTCTTTGCGTTGCTCTGTCCATCATACTCCGTCCGGGTGACCAAAGGACTTCCGATGATGTCGGGATCAGAGAGTTCTGCAGCATTGACCAGTACAAGGAATTCGACTGGCCATTCCTTGGTTATCTCCTCCATGTCTTCATCAGTCAATTTGTAGTACGATTGTATCTCCTCCTTGATTTCGTCCCTGTGCCCAGTGATGTAAATGAAGTGTTGGTTTGCGCAAAACTTCGCTAATGGCTTGTAAGTATGCAAGGTGTTTGGGGTCATTTGGGGGAATGCCTCAATGGTGCACGTGAGTTGTGGGTAGTATGTGTGGAACACCATATTTGATTTCCATTGCTTCGCCATGTCGCTCGTATATCACAAGGTGGTGAATCTCGCGGCCAATGGTTCTAATGGCTCAACTTCAGGGAATGTCGCTCCCTCCGACATCTCCCAAGTGACAAATTCTATTAGGATCAACAACCAACTAAAGTGAAACTCATATCCTTGGTCTTGCGCTTTGCGGAATTCCTTCTCCAATTCATTGACAAGGTAGCTCGCCCAGTTCATCTGCATCCCTTCGACACACTTCCCTGCGAGGTCGACTATGAACCCTGTGACCTGCGTAGGATGATTCTTTCTGACGAGCTTGCTCGCGATCAACTGACAATCTAGGCGCATTGCGCCATCCTAAATGGAGGATACCTTGTAGCCTCACTTCCCTTTCTCCACATCGCCATAGGCCTCCTTGATCCGCTGTGCCAGGGAGTGATCTGTAGCCTTCCCTGGGTCGAACTGATGAGGGTCTGGTCTGTGCATGCTCAATCCAGTGATCATGTGGATCAACGTCGAATCCATAGTCACACACCTATATAACCAGAGATAGACTCCATGGTAGCATGACAGGAGGATTTTAACGCATGCGTTAACCTCCTGATGTCTATCGAAGTGGGGGATCTTCATGATGTTCAAGATCGTCGATCTCGCAATCTCCTTGATCCATAGCTGGGGAACTATCTTGGGCTTCTTCCCAGTTGTTTTTTTTCAGGTATCTATGCAGTGCAAGCATCGCATAGTTATTTCGGTCTCCCAAGTTGAAATCATTGATCTTGAGTGCCGGAATCTGTCCCAACTGTGGTCCAACTGCGCGTATCCCCTTTGGGAGGTACGCAATGATGAGCTTGTACTCAAAGTCACGCGGGACGCTGTCATGACTAACCGCGCCAGCCAGAGGCGAGATGTAGTCGGGCAAGACCGACGAGATCTGATTTGTGTTCGCCAAATCATCGCAGTGTTTTCTTTTTTTCTTTGTCGTAGTTCGGCTAGATCATCATGCAGTTGAGGGGGATGCTTGCAATCTTCCCGTCGATGATATCTGTATGCCTACAAACATGACTCTCTCAGCCATGAGGTCTATTAGGATCTCCTCTACAGATTTCTCTACTGCGTTGAACTCGCCCGACATGCACACTCATAATCAAATAACACGGATAGACAAACATATACTTCAAGGTAAGAAAAAACAGGTGGCGAGGTCTCAAAAGTACAACGCGATAGAAATCAGTTCTCTATTAACTCGGATAATCACAGTTTGCAAAAAGTGGTCCCGGTGCGACATTCGACGGATTAAATATGTAACGTCGTAACAGATTCCTTCAACGGGTCGAAATGCTTTAAGCAATACCAATCCATCCGTTATGGCGCGGTCCCAATGGTCCAATGACGATCATTTCGGAAATAACTGTGTTTCTAGCAGTTCTGGAGCGTCGTTCTAATGGTTGGGACGCCTCCAACAGTCATATAGCTTCGTCGTGGAGAAGTGTCATTCTGCGATGTTTTGTTATTTCGGCGAAGTTCAATTTCTATAAGCCTTCCTTCTGCGAAGTCTTTTATGGAACTTCCTGTAGTCTTTCTAACTTTGCTTTCTTCTTACTGAGCTTTATTGCCTTCTTTCCTGTGATCTGAGTCTCTAGATTCATCTTTCCATTTGTATTCTTATCTTCTCTTAGTAAAGTGACTTCGCACTGCTGAGGATCTTTCAAAGGATTCGAGTGTAATACTTATTTTCTTAATACTTTCGGGGTAGGTGCTATTTTCTCATGCACTGACAGGTTCTTTAAGCCTTCTTGTGTTATTTCAACTTCGACAACCAACTCTCTTGCCTTATGTTGCTTAGACTTTTCCTATTGTTCTTGTATTAGTCGCTCTATTTTCCTAGCCATGAAGTCCCTTAATTCTTATTTTTTCTATTATGTGGCTTCCTCCTCTGCCTTTCTTCGGATCTGATCTTTCTCAATCCAGGTCGTTCCTAACAAAAGTGAAAAGGGGGCGTTGTTCTCAACAAACTTAATGACCTCAAATTCTTATTTAGTTGATGTTCCATGGGAAATCATAGGTACATTAGTAACTCTTTCACATAGGGTTATCATCTTTCCTTTAAACAATCCTATCCTTCCCAGTGAAGGAACCATAGCAGGCTTTCCCAAAATTTCCCAAGTTCTTTTTGGCATGATATTCACCTGTGTTTCCTCATCCAGAACACAGTCTATGTCAAAGTCTCCTATTATTGTTTCTATACACTGCTTCTCTTTTAAGATCTCTGGTAATCTGATGCCTTTGTGATCATTCAGTGTCTCTTTCATCCGTAATAATATAGTCTCTGATTCTTTCTGGTTCTCTAACATGTCCTTAGCTTCTTGACTTTCTTCATAGTTTTTTTATCTCAAGTTCATCTTTTCAACTTTAGCAATCTTTCTAGGGAAATCCAAAACCTCATGATCAACAACTTTACAACAAAGACAAATATGACCTATACCAGGGCGTTCCTTAGCAAGATGTCTCGACCTTCTGCAATTGTAACACAATGTCAATCCTCTCTTTCTTTTAAATGATCCCCAACCTTTCTTGTATAGCGCACTAAGATCATAGTGATGGACCTGCAATCTACAAAAATTCTTTATTGGTTCCTGCATCCACTTATTAGTCCAAAAAATATTTCTATGCATAGGAATAACATATCTTTCACTACCTCTATCAATTTTATTCAGATCAAATATTCTTACTTCTAGTTGTGCCCTAGTTTTCAGACTATGAAAAAATCTATCAAACATACCTAGATTCATACTTTCGAAGACATTTTTTTCACTTATCTTACTTGTACTAGAGCACAAAGCTTTAATATCTTACCTATTTTCTTCAGATCAAGTTCATTTCTTAGCATGGAGATTCATAAATCAAGTAGAATACTACACACTTCAACAACAGATATACGCACAGATCTTTCTTTTTTCTTCAATTCCCAGCAATCACAGTTTCAGGTCCCGACAACAGAACCATTTGTTGGCACAGGGGCAGACCCAGGGTTCAACGCTTCAACAACGCACCAACAAAAACCTAACAACCGGCCCTTTCAGCAACACCTGTGAAGCAAATGAAGTCTCACCTGAGGTAGAGGTAGGGGGGTTGTAGGACTCAAGTGTCTACAACCTAGCTGAGACACAGATCTGTGATCACAACACTTAGTAGAGCACTTATCCAACAATATGCATTAAGTTATGATTCTTACTCACATCGTAGATCAACCCTAATTACAGATCAACATAGTAATGACCAAGATTAAGAACATCTACCCATTTAGCACATAACATTAGAACATATCTAGCATTCATTCACATCAATAAGTACTAAGAATTCATGGATTTATCTATCATACATCAAGAACAGTGCACCAAGCAAATAGATACATGTAATGAACCCCAAATTCCTCAACATAATTTTTTTTTGTTACGATCATTATTAAATTATTCCTTTCTTTTCTAAAGCGTACTTAATGATACTATATTGTGAATTAACATTTCTTCTTCTTTATGCATTTTATATACACCATAACTTTAACAAGTGGAAAAGAATTCTAACTCCATTTTATTCTTTAAGGGTGGTAGTTTGACACCCAAGTGAATGCCACTATACATAACTTGGTTATCCATCATAGAAAACATTTGATTTACGCAAGTCACTAAGTATATATAGTTATATACTATGAAACTATACTGTATAAGTTTGATGCTCACTGCAAACTAAGGAAATTACGATAAAAGAATATACACTAAGTGATAACTACTTGTCCTGCACAAGCTATATGCATAATAATGAAGACAAACATTATGAAGTCATGTCCCGTCAATCACATTAATGAGATTTATCCCTCGCATTATGGTGGGACATATTCTATCCATCTGACACGTGATAGCGACAGTTGAGCTGACTAGTAGGGTGCGGGTTAGTTCCATGCATTAGACTTAGACTCGAACTAACAATGGCGGCCGGTTTGGTGGACTAGAGAAGAGTGTAGTGCCCTAACTAGACTGAGATTATCGTTACAAATTTTCTTATCGTTATAGATTTTTGAACGAATGGTATGCGATTGTCAAGGTGTAAATGAGACCTGCTCACTAACACTCACTAACATTTATGGTCGACTATCGTATGCTCCTCGGGCCCAACATTTTTTTAATGAAGTCCTATCTAGGGTTTGCCATGACACCTTCGTCACATGGATGGGTACCATCTCTGCATTAATTCCATCAACTTAAGTCATGGGGCTTTCCCAGGGTCTATTATTCATTGTCTTCTCGGATTTGTGTTAAAATTTTCCCCTCATCTGTTCATCGTGACACCTTGCTTCAGTTTTGTAGATGCATAGTCCAACGTTCTGGTGGAGTTGGGCTTACTCGGTTAATGACATATTTCAAATTGATTTCTTTCAAAAGGTAAGGCTCCTCTGGCTGTAATAAATCTAAAATCTCGCTTCTTTAAAAGATGGACTGCGCATATTAAATCTCTCGGGTAACAAACTATTAGATTGCTTAGCTTGTTCTCTCGTGGTTGTATTAGGGTTTTCCTTCGGTAATAATAGTCCACCTGATAGGGTTTGGCCTTACTTACATATTTAACCTTACTATTGTTACTTGCTCTTGGTTCTTTCAACCTTATGGTTTTCGAGACAGACTATAGATTATGCTTGTGTCCCTCGGAGGTTCTATCACTCAGTAAGGTCTGATAAAAATTTGTGGGTTATATTCTACAACCCTGTGGGTTTTTTCTGGTCTTTTGCCTTGAGTGGTAATGATTTTTTCCCCACTATGAAAGGGAGTTTCCTAGCCGAATTTCCATGTCATTGGGTCCTTTCCTTTTGACATGGATTCGCCAACAAGGTAAATGTGATGTTAAGGAAATCTAGCTCTGTTAATTTAGTGTGTACTATATTATTTTCTTCATTGCTGGTTTGGTTTTGGCCTTTGGTATTTTTCCGAAGGATTCCATTGTCTGTGGTTGTGAGGGTTTGAAGTCTTAACTATTTCTTTTGATAAGTCGTATCCAGGGAATACAATTCATTTAAGTTTCCTTTTAATTCAAGAGGGTTTTGCTAATGGACTCATATACCGTTTCATGTCCTGACATACGGGTCTATAGTCTTGAGTATATGTTGTGCATCCTTCGTTATAGCATTTGTATCTTGTATAATTAATTTTGCTTCTATAGTTTCTTCATTTTCTTCTTTTTAAGTTGGATTTCAAACTAATGATGGGCCCCTTTTGACTGTGAGGGTACCCATCAGGTGGTCTTTGGCCTCTCCACCCCTCTTGGGATCATGGTTGACGTTTCACAGAGTTGCAAGGAGGCATAACGATTCTCACTGTAGGCCCAAGTTAAGTAATCATTCACGCTCTTTTTCCTTACTTTCTAGTTATGTTAATTTACCCTAGTAATTTGGTTTATACTTAGCATACAGATTCTTATCATTAAAATGCTAATCAAAAATCTATTTATTCTTCGTGCAGGGTTGGAGCGTACGAGAATCCTCAGATCTTGGACCTCTCCATACACAAAAGGTATTCGGGTTCCTCGCTTTCAATACTCTCAGGGTTGTACCACTCCAGATTCTAGTCAACAAAGTAACAGTTCCTATTTAGGAATTCGTTGTTATGGAAGTTCGTTATGTATTCCTATAGAGACTGATTAGGAGTACTCTTGAAGGTTACAACT
>ML785094.1:339189-371912 GCA_009831015.1 Picea engelmannii | reverse complement strand
AGTTGAAGTTCAACCATTTCATCCCTGGTTAATTTCTAGATCTTGAGGGGAGTTGCAGGAGGAGAAAAATTGGTGGTTTTAGGGTGAGAGGAAAGGAGGATTTGCGGGTCTGGGAGGAGACAAGATGTTGGGCTTCCTTGGCGTGTTGAGTAGCTTCCAACCAAGTCTGGGGGTGTGCCATGAGAACATGGGCATGAATTTCATCTTTGAGGCCACTGATAAAGCATTCTCTAAAGAAAGCATCTGGCATGCTCTCTGTTCTAAAATCCAAGTTCTCAAATGAGGAAATAAAGTCTTCCACTGTCCTAGACTACTTTAACTTGGTTAAACGACCTTAATGGTGGGTGTCAAAGTCAAAGGGGTCATAACGCTCGACCATAAATTGTGTCCAAGCAAGATACCCTTGGCGTGCCTTTTTTCTCCATTGACATCATTTTGGATCTAGATGTAGTACACCATAACAAATATTGGATAAACCATCAATAAATCCATGCAGAGAGAAATGATGTTCCATTTGGGTGACCCAGCTTGTAGCATCCGATCCATAAAAACAATTCACCTCAATTCTAGGAGGGCGAAGGTCTCGGGAAAAGTGGGTAGTATAAGGGCCTTGGTAATGGGAAGTGTCATGGTCATCTTGATAATATGGTTGTTCAGAAGAGGAAGGGTTCTAGGAATGGCCCAGGAAGTGTTCTTTGAGGTCTTTGATGTATGAACATTGTTCCTCGAGGTATTTGATGTGGGAAAATTGTTCCTTGAGGATATCAATAGCTGAATTGATGGAGATAATGTTGGCACTGAGATGCTTGATGTATTCCTTGTGCTGGTGGTTGTCAGCAATCAAGGTATTGAGTTCTTGGGCTCATGTGGTAGTCATGTGGAAAAAGGAGCAGGAAAATGGTATAGGGAAAACAAAAGGGGTCTGGAGGGGTGTCAAATGATAGGTACCACTACGATCAGGGAGAAAAGTGTAATCCAAAGGGATAAGAGCCAAATAAGGGTGTCGGAGATGGGTCGGGTCGACAAAACAAATTGTGTTAAAAATGGTAGGTATTACTAGAATCGGGGGCGAAGAGAGGAACCCAGTGGGATAGGTCCCAAAAAAGTGTGTTGGGGGGGGAGAAATGTGTAGTAATTTCACAACCAGAATGCAGAAGGCGCAGTTGCGTGGCAATAGATCTTTTCATTTCTTTTTTTATGTCTTTCCCCAGGGTTAGGATATTCAGGGTTTCTACAAACAGGGGTTTTCCCTATGCTATAGCTCTCTGATATACGTGCGGGGTCTAACAGTAATGCTCGGCCAAATATCTCAGGGCACCAACTAAGGAGGCTAGACCGTTCCCTTATCCGTACTACCCAGGTACTAGAGAGTATCTTCCCGAGTGTTGTTCTCGGTGGCACTATAGCACTCAGGCGATCGATCGGTTTATCTATGGAGGGATTAATGAAATCTAGGTCGATCCATACACATGCGTTGTTTGATACACTACCACTCGAAGGGGTACCAACAGGGGTTTCAAGGGTGGCCAAAAAATGTGCGCTTAAGTACCTCTTGTATTTCATGCGTGCCGATCGTGGGTTTATGCACGTAACAACATATCTCTGTAGCTTTAAGACGCCATAATACGTCTCTACGTTGAAAAATTTAGCCCACAATTTTCTGTCGAGGAAGGTGCTCTGATACCACTTGTAGTAATCCAGATATAAAATAGTATGGAGAACATAAATATTTTAGCTATAAATGGAAGAGAAACAATGATATAACCAGAATAATACCAAGATAATAACATAATAACACCAGAATGAACACTTTGATTAATGATAGCAATGTTCACTTGCATCTTCAAGGGGGAAACCTCCAATGGATCAGATAACTATTACAATAATACTCAAGACAAGATTTCTCATACCATCTAATTCTATCTATACTAAATCTATCTATCCAAAAGAACAATCTAGAGGAAGATCCTTCTAGAAGAGGAAGCTTATATTAGGTCTTCTCACATTTGACTTATTCTTCCTTATTGCTAGGCCTTATTAATATTGGCCTTTATTACATGGAATTATAGTATTCTACCTACATGAGGGGTTAGGTCCCTAACACATAGACGGAGGCCCACCTCACCACGACCGATATCACATTCATCACRATGGTATCYGCCACACTAGCTTGCTTCTGGAAGACATTGGGTCTTGCTCTATGAGCCTGTAYAAGCGAGGTATKATGTTGAGTTTCATTTCAATATTTGAGGCATTTGAGTATGTTGCATTTAAAGATACTTTTGATTATGTAACGTGTGCTTGGAATGTATGCTAGTTTCCCTGTTTCACCTTGATGGTTGACATTGCGCCCTAGTAAGTGGTCACCCTTAGGTATGGGTTTGCTACTGGGAGGTCCCCTTGACAAGTCATCATTCTTTTCCTGATCATACTTACCACTTTCCACACTTCATCCCCTCGCCTCCTTATCTTTTGGTATTTCCGGGTTTAATTACCCGAAAAGGGATTGTCCCTCATTTCATGGGAAGAAGGGGCTGAAGTCCGAGAGGTTTGTAGCTGGAAAAAGATAAAATCCAAGCATCAAACTTCTAGATGCTCTTCCATGGATCCCGAGGACAATGAAATGTCTCTCATAAGAAACAGATGAGACCCGTGAAAAACAACAATGTAAAAATGCCAACCAAGGTAGAGCGTGTGTGGGCAATGTTTTTCATAATCAGGTAGAAGTCCCACACATTGTCTTCAACTTGGGGAAGCATAATGTGACCAGGGTAGAGTCAAGGTGGGAAATGTTTTTCATGCTTAGGTAGAAGCCTCACCTTGGCTTCAACCTGGAAACATATTAAAAAACAAAAGGCAATAAGCGAGCTTGGAAAAAGGATGCATTGAAAACGAAGGTGCAACACACCCTCTATAAAGACACCCATAAATGAGACACTATGATCCCTTATATGTCATGAACCCCATGCCCAAAATTTTTACCCCCATCCACTTCATCTTCTACACATGGCTTCGAGGGGGGTCCACCTGGGAAACACTCCGTACAGAAAACATGGTATGTACAAGAACTATGAAGAGTATTGTTACCGTGTCTTATAAGAAGAAGTTTGTTTTGTCCTGCCTGGCCTTCTTTGATGGTTCCCTTTCTACGACAACTGATGCTTCATGTGTTTCCTTCCTTTTCTTTAACTCGAGATTCTTGAGTGGCTTGATCACAACTTCAAACAAACAAACATTTTGAGCAATTACTAACCTTTCTAACCCTAGCCTAGACTAATTTTCTAACCCTATTGTTGCTACCTATTACTTGTGCTATCAATACATTTATTGCAGCATCTATTTGTCTTTAAAGCAATTGAATGACTAGCTAAGACGTTGCTTCAAGTCTTGTGACATTGATAAATTTTCCATTGTTTATTGTGAAGCTTCATTAGCATTTATTGTGAAGTGATATATATTGTAATCATTGCCATTGTACAACTTTGATTTCCTTCAACAATAATATTGATTATCAATTGCTTATTATCATAAAGTCATTGATTATATGAAGTACTAACCAGCAAGAAAGCTTGCGCATGTAGTTTCATTGTTGCTTTGTCTCGGGCAGGTACTCTTATTGGCTACTACTTCCAATTATTTCTATCTTTATTGGCTATAAGCCGGACTTTCTGCTCGGTGGTGACTTGTGAGGGGGGGAATTATCCTTTAGATATTAAACCTTTTACCTTCTCAAAACACCAGGTCACCGGGGACGTCTCTCCTGGGCCTTACCTCCCTAAACAGAAAGAAATTTCCCATTGAAGTGACAGTGGTGGGATTGGTTTAGTAACTAGTTACGCCAGTTTGACCTCCTTTCATCTGTATATTACCCTAACTACAAATTGTGTGATAACATTTTGACGTCGTTGTTGGGGAACACTGAGTCAATTCTCCTCAAGACAACACTTTCCAGTAATCCTTGCCTCAAAAGTCTTTATCTTACAAGCTTACCCGGCGACTCCACTTAGGGTGTTTTCCCTTATCCTTTGATAACTTCAAGCAAATTATCTAGAAACTCCACTAACCTTTTCCTAGGTGCCCCCTTACACTCAACTCTGTAATATTTCCAAGTTATGGGATCATGGGGTCCTGGGAACAACTGTATCCAACTATTGATTTCAAAAGCCTTCAAGGATACCCAACCCATTTTGACGTAAAATGGTCAAACAACCTTCCAAGATTTTAGGGCCTCCCAACTCCTCACATCGTAAAATTTTTGGAGTATATAAGCGAGGTAGAATTGGGAGGGAAGGATGTTCTGATAAAATTATTCATACTCTCTCTGCCATCCTTTTTGCAAGATTGGTTTAAGGGTTGTTGCAAAGACAGGGGTATATCATCTTTCATACATCTCATCAGTAGGTTTATTGACTTTACCAAACCACGTTGCCAAATGTATGAATATGCCCTTCAGAATCTCACAATAGCCTTGGAATACGGAGGATTCACTACTGAGATTGTAGCAGATCTCAGGAATGCATATCATGTTCAACATCAAGAACCCTCTGATGTGAAATAAGAGATTTATGAAGAACATTGTCAACCCCTAGTTCAATATCTACCAATTTGATGTCTTCTAGTGTTGTAGCTTCTACCTTGGAATGACCAAAGTTAAGCAGTGAACACTTCCCAATCTGTACGGGAAAAAATGGCCATAAATTATTCTGAGATGCTTTCAATTCTGTGTTTATGCCACCTATTATTATTTGGTAGGCCACCTCCCTGCAAACCAGTCTCTCGGGAAGGAACTTCGAAAGTGAGTGAGGAGAAATCAAGCACCCGAAAACCCTGACATAGGAGAAACCCTCTTCAATAAACCAATCTTCAATCGCCCTAAGGTTTCCCACGATTGGCTCTGAAATACGAGGGCGTGCATAACCATACAAAATTTGGTGCAAAGGTATCACTATGTAGTGACAGATTTCGTAAAATAAATCTTTAACATTCTCCTCCCATGGTTTAGAGTGATAAACATGAATAGGTTTCACACAAATTAGGTTCCAGCTCCAATTCATCAAGGGGAATGGAGTCATGTAATAGATAACATCCATAATATATCTAGACATGTAAAAGGATGCAAGTCAACCTTTCAATTTTTTAGTTTGGTACTCTGCAATCTCCTTAGTTAGATTATCTGATACAATTTTACCCCAGTTGAAACTGTAACCCTCGGCTACTTCGTGTAGAAGTGGCACCCATTCTGCAAGGAAATGGGTAGGGCTTTTCCTCCCGAAAATTCTACATAGAATCAGATCTATATAAACCATGTATTCATTTAATGAAGCTGTGGGATAAATTCCATGGGTATCAGCTCTAAATCTCGTTGGAATTCCCCACCATTATTTGATTATACCTGGATATTTTTGATCAAATTTTGTACACAACTTTCTTTGAAATTCCTCTACGAATTCGACATTATAAATGTATTTAGAAGTATGGGACAATTTATACATTACTTGGATGTCCTTGGGTCTGAATGATTCGACGATGACCTCTTGGCTGTTTAGAATGCTCCTTGTCTGAATGTTAGTTTTCTCTAAAGCCCAACTTATCATGTCATTGTATGGAATGAGTCTCGACCGTGTGGCTTTTTTATGAAGCTCAGACTCTGCTATGTCTCTGAGTTTATTTTAAGTCTTTTCATTCCCGAAATCATTGGGGAAATTCCTAATCTCATAGTCTAAGACTTCAAAAATATGTCTCCAGGATTTGATTGAATCCACAACATGTGGCGTAGTGTCGGATATAACATCTTCATCTGGATTTGAGATTTCACCTACCTCCTCAGTGTTCTTAGTCTCTTTTCTGGGTGCCATGATGTTTGTGCTAAACTTTAATCCTGTTGCAAAGAAGGAATGTGTAAGCTCTTCTTAATGTAACTCGCTACTAGTGTGAAAGTAAGGATGAAATTCGAAATAACAAACCTTTATTAACCTTTAATTTGTCTTAAATTTAGCGTATCGATACAGGCGATAAAAATTAAATGCTTTAATGGGGATGATACAACTGGAGATACACATTTTATGTTAAAAATATCTCCATTAATCCGTTATAGATACTGCCACATATCGACGATTCAAAACTGGGATTTCGAAAGGAATGTCATCTAAAATTCCCGAATAGAGAAACACAAAAAGTTATTTAATATCATTAATCTTGTTTTAAAGTTAAGTTAATTATGTTTAGGCGCTTAATTCTTTCAGGATTTCATGTTTCGTAGTTTCGAGCATCATGTCCCCAAGAGGTATGAGACAAGTAAATCCCGAATCATGAAACTGCGATGGGATTTATTTAGGCACAAACCACTTGTTTTAACCCTTTAATTAATCACGATCAGGGGTTAGTTTTTACTTTTCGTGGATTAGAGTATCGGGACTCTGACGACTCTTTATCATTAAACCTTCTTACTTATTAATAAACATAGCATTAGCTTTTAAGGATTTCACGACTTCGAAAATCAGGGTTTTAAGGAGACTAAAGGTTGAATCTTTGATTTCCCGAATCGCAATTGAATAATGATTTGTTAAGTATGTTTAAAAATTAATTAATCATGATTAAAAAGGTATTTCGTGAAAAGTGTGTTGGGGCTTTGAAATGTTGTTTAAGTTGAGATTGCCGAAAAAGAACATGTGAAAGGCTTAGAAAGTCGTTAACATTTTTAATTACTACTTTAAAATCAGTTCAATTCCTTCTAAACAATCAGTTTTTTGAGACTTCGGTACCGAGAATTTGGAGTTTCTATTAAAAATCATACTTCGTGAATAGCTGAACCCCGAAACCTGAAAATACTGAAAGACCTTTTGACTCCTTTTTGGAACTAAGGGTGGCTTAGTAACCATAGAAAAATGGAGATTTGGATTTAGAGAAGAAAAAGTAAACTTTGTTTCAACATAGGCTCCATCTAGGGATCTTGTCTCCCTACGGGATGAGAATAAAAGTAGACCAAGTGCCTTTATTGGGAAAATGGAGTCATTAGTTTGTTTCTGCAAAACTTGCTCAGAAAGAGGGGACAAAGGAAAAAGGGGGTTTCATCCTCATCTTTAAAATCTTTTGAAACCCAATCACTCTCTAATATCAATTTTAGGCCATTTGACTTCCTCTTTCTTGATACTTATTTCTAGTCTTCTTAAGATAATCCAAACAACCTTAGTAGTTTTAACAGGTTCTGTTGATCTTGCTTGCCTCGAGGTGAACTAATTTTAATGTTTTTAATCAGGGAGTCTTGCGCGAACTTGGGTTGTAGATCTAGCTTCAAAGAAAACTAATTACCAAAGTACAGTATAATTCATGTATAAGAGCCTTACAGATATCTTAGACATTGCTTCACTTCCAGCGAGCCTGTTCAATACTCCAGTGAAGTTATCTGATTCCCTTTATTGAATTTCCTTTCACCACTTCAAATTGTAACTTCACATTTAAAATGCTGAGATGAGGCCAATCATTTTATGAATTTCCTTTCATCATCTCTTTTTTGGACTAGATGGGGGCAATCAATTCTTGAATTTCCTTTCACCATCTGTCTTGTATTTTTCTTTGATATGAAGTGGGGGCAATCAATTAGTCTCAAGCATACCAAGGGTGATATCTGTGTATAATTTTTCAACAAAGGTCTGTTAACTCACTTTGATTACTCTAGAACAGTTTCCTTTTGACCTTCAAAACATCTTAGTCTGCAGAAAAACTTATGGGAGAATTTAATTTCCGGGGGCCTTCTTTTGAGAAAAACTAATCCTTTAGAACATGTTAAAAGAACTAAGAGAGTTAGGATTAGCCTACACATATCTTTGTTTAATAAGATTTTGAGGAGTCGTGAGGACTTTCCTTTCTTCTAAAGATTCATTTGTCATATTTCAGAGCTAAAGTGTAAACTCTCCTTCCACTGTGGAAATCATGGGAAGGCATCTAGGGTCAAGGAAAAAAAATAAACCAGATATTGGAACAAGATGACAAAGAAGGTTTCGGATTTCATAAACATAGTTGTGGTAATGAAATCCTGACTCTTGGAACCCTTTCTTTGAGGTCACTTCACCTCTTCTGTTTATTTTACTTATTTTTATCTTATCCAAAGGAATCTCTTATGATCCATAGAAAATTTCGTTCTTTTGATGATACCTTGGGTGAATATGTTCATACTCATGAGACCATTGTTGCACCTAGGTGATATTCATTTGAAATTTAGACAGTTCGGAAATTCATATCTTTGCCTTACCACTTCGTTCTCATCTTAGTAAATTATTTGTTTATCAGCTGTTTCGAGCGAATCAATTTCCTAATACATGACCATTCTTTTTATTCCTTTTGACGTTTGGGCCGTAGACTAGAATCCTGGAAGAAGACAACATGAAAAGCATCAGGGCTTTAATATTTACAGAACTCATGTGTTGAATATTTTATATCTCTATTTCTAGGAAATCGCTAACTTTCTTTATTTGCGGTGAAAGTAAAACTTACCGAAAAACTATAAAAACTGAAAACACAAACCGATATATACAATGGATTTTTGGAATTTGTTTATTGCATATAGTGATTTAGATAAAACCCATTGATAGGGGCATTGAGGATTTTACCATCCAATTTTTCTAGCAGAAATGAGTTCTTCCCTTCAGAAGTTGTGACTTTGAATGGTCCATACCAGATATGATAAAATTTTCCATGTTTTGCCAAGTCTTCCCTCCTAGCATACCATTTCAAAACCAAATCACCAGGGAGGAATTACCTATCTTTAGCCTTATGATCGAACAATACTTTCATGTTTTCTTGATATTTCTGCAGCCTTTCGTCCATCCCAACCCTATTCTTATGAACTTCAATCAGTTGAATTATTCTTCTTGTGACATGGTTTGGTTCTTCTTTTTCATCTTGCCAAAGTTTCATCATGGGTAGAGATAGGTTTATGGGTAATACCATGTCAATCTCATATACCATTTGAAATGGAGAAGTGCCAATCAATTTCTTGTTGCCTATCTGATTTTCCCACAAGGCATATTTCAAATGCACATGCTAGTATTTTTTATTTTCGCTTAAAACCTTCTTAATTATGGTAATTAAGCTTTTATTTGATGATTCATCTAGCCCATTTCCTTGGGGGTAGTATGTCATGGAGTGACCCATTATAATATTATATTCTTGGAAAAAGCTGACCATTGCCATAGATTTAAATGCCTGAGCATTATCTGTTACTATATTTTGGGGACATCCAAAGCTAGATAATATGTTTTCCTCCAGGAAGTCTATCACCACTGAATCTGTTGCTTTTCTAGTCGGAATAGCTTCTACCTATTAGCGCCAATTCTTTCAAGTGGGGTGTTTCTCCCTGAGATAAGCCCCTTTGGATGGAAAATGCAAAGAAGTGGGGTAAAAACCCACTTATCCTAAGTTTGGGGCCCAAATGCGCGTTTCGTTAAGCGACAGGCAAATCTGGGCGGCCAGAATCTGCGCACCCAGATCTATGGTGAAGGTTGGATTTCGGATCCCCCTCACCATTCTACCTTTAAAGCGGGGCGGGGGTGGGGGGGGTGTCCAGAATTTGATGTGCATCTCTCAATGAACTAGATTGGGGAGCCTGGATCTACTGTCAATGTTGGATTCTGGACCCCCCTTGCCTTTCTTCCTTTAATAAGGGGGGTCCAGAATTGGTGGCTTAAAGCGGGTCCCCCCTTGTCACATCTCCGACTTCCTCCACTTACCTCCTTCCGCCATGTGTCTTCCACTCAGTGCCATTATGGACCACCTTAATCCCATTTCCTCGCTCACACCTATCCTCCACTCTCCTCGGTGTCATATCCCTTTTCCCTTAGACCCTTTTATCTTCCAAAACCTGTACCTCCATGCTCCACACCACTTCCACCTATGTCGTGTCCTCACTCCCCGACCTGTCGCATTGCGGCCTCCTTGTCACCTTCTCGTGGCACATTGCCTTATCATCTGGTGTCATAGCCTCTGTTTCTTCATCACCTGGTGCTTCCACCTCAACACCTCTTGTCTCACCCTCATAGTGTTGACGCCATCGCCCCCATCAATGATCAGACCCTCATCTACATCTAACATATGGGTCCCCTCGCAACAGTCCAATGAAGCAAGAGAAGCCAAAGGGAGACTACCATGTCCTGCAGGTGCAGAGTTGAACAAGCCTTGTATGATCCCAAGAAAACAGTTATTGAGGCAGTTGACGGTGGTTGAATGTCGTCTCCTTCCATAAATAGAAGGTCGAGAAAGGACAAGAGTAGAGGAAGACTTTTATTCCATCTTGACAGAGATTGTGTCTGACAAACGACTGCATGGGAAGTCTGCCTAACATCTGCATGCACAGCCTGACAGAGAAACTCACCTACGCAAAACATTGAACTCATGACGTGATCGTGCCTTCAACGCCTGAGTTAGTTCCAAGTATATGTAGGCATTTTTTCCATTTTTGTAATCATCGATGGTTGAGCTATGCTCTCGACTATAAAGTTTCTGAGGAAGATCTGGTTATGTATTTTGATTTGAGATCATCAGATTAATGGAAGTCAGTTTCTCTTTTATTTTATTTTGTCTGTCAAGCTATTTAAAACACTCAGAACTAGAATATCCAGTCGAGGGTCGTGATATTGTAGGATGATGTATGGTTGGTCACTGCAATCTTTGTACTAGTCTTAAGTAGTCTCCCACGTTGTATTTTTCCTCTGGTACTGAATGATTCGATTGGAGGATCTGGTTGGATGGTTGTGGCTACATAGCATGATGGAGATATGATTAATGTGAAGCTTTGACTGTGTCATTTAGGCACATGTCGGTGTCTTCTTTTTTCTTCCCTGAGTTGCTAGAAGGCCTGATGCCCAGAGCATTCTCCTCACTTTTCTCCCAATTCTTCCCTCTACTATCACTTTAACTCAAATTCCTGACTGAAGTTGGTTGTGGCCCTCACTTCCCTGTGCATTTTTGGCCTAGTTTTCTGAGTTAAATGATGTGGTTCTGAGTTTACTCCCATCTAATCACCCCTTTAAACAAATCATCACATAAAACTGATGGGCGTCGGGCTCTGCTCCTGCTGCAATCCAAGAGTGACTTCCGACGCCAACATTTATGGCAGCGTTGCCGAGGACGAAGTTGAAGATTTTCCCTGGGTAGAACGACATTGAGCCTCTGATTCTGAATGTGCATCAGGCGTCAGAGCCCTGAATATTGCTACTGTGCACTTGGCGACTCAAATGTTTCCACTTCACTGTTTCAGTTGTGGCTACTTTTAGCACACTTGAAAGCTCACCCAGAGGAGATTTTTTGAGAAGGTTTCAGCAGCTGCTTTCTCCACTTGAGAAGTTTCTTGGGAAGACACAACATTAATACCTGGCCTTTGATGGTGAACAAAGACCAGTCACATTCGAAGATGCGCATCTTTCACCTGGCGACTCCATGATTCGAGGATCGATTGGTGACTCCACTGGTTCGATATGGAGAAAATCCTTGCTTGGAGGTTTTCTCCTTTTAATTTTTCTGTTATTCCTGGTTTTCATAATGTTGTCCCTTCTTCGAATGAATGAAGCGATTATTTGCCCATATTTAGAGAGCGTAAGGAGGACAACCCTGCTCAACCTCTCTGTGAGTTTCATGAACTCATGCATCAATGGGAGATACATCATGAGGATGTATTATTGAAAATGTTCATCTTCTTGTTAGCAGGGGATGCTCGTGAATGGTATCATTCTTTACCCCCTGCTAGCATTTCTTCACTCAATGAATTTCATGCAACTTTTAATAGGCGTTGTCAAAAGTTTTATCCTCTGAGTTTATCTGTCATAACTGTTGTGAGGAATGTGAGCACAGTGAGCAAGATACAACTGTGTCTCTTGAAGGTTGTGAGGATGAGAGAAGATACAAGGATGAGGACCCTGGGGAGGAGGAAGATGCTTTGGGAAAAGCTTGGGAGATGATAAAATCCCTCTCTACCAAACTGGATAGGTGGGAAGTTGAACGATATGTGGAGGATTTTTCATCCTTTGAAGAATATGCTCTTGGTATCTCTACCATGGATGATGATGAATATCCCAGGGAGGAAGAAGATGATCTGAGTAAGCTGATGGAGTAGGTGAAATCTCTCTATGCCCGACTAGACAGGTTGGAATCTGAAGACAATGTAGAGGATTTTCCAGTCCTTGAGGTAGATGTTCTTGGCGGATCTTTTGAAGAGGATATTGAAGATTTCATAGCTGTAGAGACATTAGTTTCTGCCCCTGATGAGCCTGTTGTCTCAGATTTAGAGGAAGAAACCATTGTAGAAGAGGATTGTTCTCTTTTCCTTCACAAGATTTCCCATGATGTATTTACATTTGGGATTGAAAAGGAGGATCGATAGATCATTCCTTTTTTGCAATATGGGGGAGTTCTATTCTCACCCAGCTTTGATGATTATTTAGGAGAGGAGAAGTAGAGCCCCACTTCACAATTTGCTGACCATAGAAGAAGCCCACCTGTATATGACAGCTACAAATCAGATTCTAAGATGGATATGCAGGATTTCTAAGAGAAGACTGTGGAGCCTTATCCTCTGTTCGTTAACGAAAATTATTATGAGAAAATCAACCATCCTAAGCAGCAGTTGGAAGAGCAGAGCTTTCCCACGGGTCCTGTTTATGACGATTATAAATTTGACTCCAGGGAGAGCTAAGGAGAAGAACTAGAAGAGCAGTTGAGGGGAAATTTTATCTTCTATCCAGAGCCAATCAGCGAGCAACCACCACCTAAGATCAGTAAGCCTACGTTAGTTGTCCACCCACCTGTGCTTACCAGAGATATTCAACCACACGTGAACAACTGTATAGCAGAGGAGGCTACCTGTCGCCCATTTTCTAGAGTTTTCCATTGGTCCTATGAGCCTCTGGAGGAATACATGGAGTTGTATTTCCTTCACAACTTGGAGTTGCCTTATTTCATGTCAACTTCAACCTGTGAGGAGGAGTTGAAGAGTGTATATGTTATGTTGTCACTGCTATGCCATCCGCTAGTGATCACTGACAAATTGAAGGAACTTCCATTCTGGAAGTTACTTGATTGGCTATGGTGGAAATTTGCTTTTACCTAGCCCCATGTAAAGGATTTTATTAGTTTAGGAACGTACATAAATAAGATCCTTTGAGAATGTATGTTTATTTTGTTTTTCTTTTACTTTTCGGCCTGTATTTTTAGCAGGGTGTTTTGAGCTTGACTCCATAGCCCAACAAAAGGAAACTGGAACTGCAAAATGAGTCCTTAGAGCATCACAGGGACGACTCTAACCCCCATGGAGCCTAATGTTAGCACAAATTCTTACAAGTGGGGTGTTTCTCCTTGAGATAAGCCCCTTTGGGTGGAAAATGAAAAGAAGTGGGGTAAAAACCCACTTATCCTAAGTTTGGGGCAAAAATACACGTTTCGTTAAGTGACGGGCAAATCTGGGCTGCCAGAATCTGCGCGCCCAGATCGATGGTCAAGGTTGGATTTTGGAGCCCGCTTTCCATTCTACCTTTAAAGCACGTGGAGGGGGGAGGTCCAGAATTTGATGCACATCTCTCAAAAACCTGGATTGGGGAGCCCAGATCTATGGTCAAGGTTGGATTCCGGACCCCCCTTGCCTTTCTGCCTTTAATAGGGGGTGGGGTCTGGAATTAGCAGCTTAAAGTGGTTCCCCCCTTGTCACATCTCTGACTCCCTCTGCTTACCGCCTTCCACCATGTGTCTTCCACTCAGCGCCATTTTGGCCCACCTTATTCCCATTTCCTCGCTCACACCTATCCTCCACTCTCCCCGGTGTCATATCCCTTTTCCCTTAGACCCTCTTATCTTCCAACACCTGTACCTCTATGCTCGATGCCACTTCGACCTGTGTTGTGTCCTCACTCCCTGACCTATCACATTGCGGCCTCCTTGTCACCTTCTTGTGGAACATTGCCTCATCATCTGGTGTCACAACCTCCATTTCTTCATCACTTGGTTATTCCACCTCATCACCTCTCGTCTCACCCTCACAGTGTTGATGCCATCGCCCCTGTCATACCCTCATCTGCATCTACCATATGGGTCCCCTCGCAGTAGTCCAACAAAGCAACAGAAGCCAAAGGGAGACTACCACGTCCTGCAGGTGCAGAGTTGACCAAGCCTTGCCAGATCCCGAGAAACAAGTTATTGAGGCAGTTGACGGTGGTTGAACATCGTCTCCTTCCATAAATAGAAGGTTGGGAAAGGACAAGCGCAAAGGAAGACTGTCAGTCCATCTTGATAGAGATTGCATTTGACAAACAACTGCATGGGCAGTCTACCCAACATCTGCATGCACAGCCTGACAGAGAAACTCACCTACGCGAAGTATTAAACTCATGACGTGATCGTGCCTTCAAAGCCTGAGTTAGTTCCAAGTATATGTAGGTATTTTTTCCCTTTTTGTAATCATCGATGGTTGAACTATGCTCCCAAATGAAAAGTTTATGAGGAAGCTCTGGTTATGTATTTTGATTTCAGACCATCAGATTAATGGAAGTTAGTTTCTATTTTCTTTTATTTTGTCTGTCAAGCTGTTTAAAACACTCGAAACTGGAAGATCCAGTTGAGGGTCATGATATTGTAGGATGACATATGGTTGGTCACTGCAATCTTTGCACCAGTATTAAGTAGTCTCCCACATTGTCTTTTTCCTCTTGTACTGAATGATTCGATTGGAGGATCCGGTTGGATGGTTGTGGTTGCATAGCATGATGGAGATCTGATCAGTGTGCAGCTGTGACTATGTCATTTAGGCACATTTCAGTGTCTTTTTTTTCTTCCCTGAGTTGTTGGAAGGCCTAATTCCCAGAGCATTCTCCTCCCTTTTCTCCCAAGTCTTCCCTCTACTCTCACTTTAACTCAAATTCTTAACTGAAGTTGGTTATGGCCCTCACTTCCCTGTGCATTTCTGGCCTATCTTTTTCTGAGTTAAACAATGTGGTTCTAATTTTACTCCCATCCAATCACCCCTTTAAACAAATCATGACATAAAACTGATGGGCGTCGAGCTCTGCTCCTCCTGCAATCCAGGAGTGACTTCCGACACCAACACTACCCATTTGGTGAAATAATCTGTAGCGGTCCAGATCCATTTATGTTGTGCGTTGGAATGTGGATTAATTTTGCCTATAAAATCCAACCCCCATTGTTGGAACAAAGCTTCCATTTTAACCGGGACAAGAGGTAGTGATGGAAGTTTCTTCTTGCCTGCAAATAATTGGCAGGAATTAAAGGCTCTGACTTTAGTATTCACATCTGTGAATAATTTAGGCCAATAATATCCTTCTCTTAGGATTTTATAAGATGTTTCTCTCCACACATGATGTCCTCCGCACACTCCATTGTGGAATTCATTTATGACCTTTTCGGTATCTGATTCTACTAGACAAACCAATAGAAATCCGAGAGGGTCTTTCCAATACAATTGGCTCCCTGAAATATAGTACTTCACCGCATGCAATTTCAACGTTCTAGCCTTAGATGGAGGCATATCACTTGGGCATTTCAAAGTCAGAAGATAACATACTATATCTTTGTACCACACCAAAGTTGTAAAATTTTCTTGTATACTAGTTGTAGCTATTCAGTCATCGAGTTCGTCCATATCCATACATCCTTCATACTCTTGTAGATTATTTATACCAAGTGCTCTGAAATTTGATTCGGCTAGTAGCTTAGCCAAACCTTGTCCCTTTACGAGCTTTGTTGGTTTCACCTCCAAATTGAATTATTGAATCTTAGCAAGCCATCGGCCCTTCTTCCCATCGCTATCAGGTTGAACCAATATGTCTTTAATGGAAATGGTGGATACATATGAAATTATGTTGGAGTGTAACACGTAGGTTCTGAAATCCTTTAGAGACTTCACCATAACATATGCCTGCTTTTCCATTATGTCATATTTCAATTCTCCGTCTCTGAGGCTTTTATTGAAGAATGCTATTGGTTTCTCAAAACCTTCTTCATTCTTTTGTAGGAGTACTGCTACGATTGTGTGTTCAGATGCAAATGAGAAGATACAAATTCCTTGAGATAATAAGGGCTTGCTAGTACAGGTGCTTCACCTATAATTTTCTTGATGTGTGCAAACAATGCTTTATCTTTGGTCATCCATTTAACTTCCTTCTATTTCTTAAACATATATGTGATCAATTTCACAATTTCAGCGTTCAAGATAAATCTTCTAAAAAAAATTATTTTTCCTAAAAACGACTAAGTTTCTTTTACATTTCTAGGAATATTTATAGTGTCTATAGCATTGACCCTTTTAGGATCAATTTTAATTCTGTCCCGAGACACAATATGGCCCAAGCATTTACCTTCTTGCATTGCAAAGTGAGACTTATTGGTATTTAAAGACAAACCAAATTTGCGACATTTCTCGAATGTTTTCTTGAGATGTATCAAATGATCTTCACCAGATTTAGAAAAAACAGCCAGATCGTCAAGATAAATAACCACGAATTTATCTCTTTCACCGACGAAGGTGATATCTATAGCCCACTGGAAGGTAGCACTTGCATTCATTAAACTAAATGGCATTTTGTCATACATAAATGTACCCCAAGGGGTGGTGAAGGTTGTTTTTTCTTTATCGTCTTGGTTGACAACACTCTGATTGTAACCAGAAAAACCATCGATCATGGACATCCTATTTTCTCCGACTACATTTTCTAAAACATGGTCCACTTTGGATAGCAGATAATTGTCTTTAAGAGATGATTTATTTAAATTTCTAAAATCTACACAGTCTGATTTCTCCTCTCTTCTTCTTGGCTGGGACCAGGTTGGATACCCACTCACAGTATGTGAATGGTACAATTATTTTGGCATCCAGGAGTTTTTTTACTTCTCTTTCGACCACATAAAATAATATGGGGTTAATTTGTCTGAGATTTTTCCTGAAAGGTTTAACCCCAGGCTTTAAAGGAATCTTGTGTTCGATCACAGTGCTGTCATAGGTTCTCATCTCATCATAGGACCATGCAAAAACGTCTTTATATCACCCAAGTAATTCTGTATACTTACCTTTCATCTTAGGAGGAAGATACTTTGATATTTTTACCATTCTAGGTTCTTCTTTAGTGATTATCTTGCAATCTTTGACTACCTTTGGCTAAGGCTGCAATGTAGATTTCAATGGCATATCATTATGGTAAAATAATCTTTCTATGGGAATTAGACCTTTAGGGATTTCATTATTTTTTAGTACTAACATGCGATGATTTGCAATCTTATCTTGGAACTCTTGAGGATATTCCCCTTCTTGAATAATCCAAGTATGATCGTTCTGGTTTTCTTGGTCGATGTGCATTTCAACAAAGTCTTCCACCATTTCGAGGAATTTTCTAATATGTTCATCATCTTCAAACACCTGCCAGTGTTGTATATTGTTCATTATGGAGGGTCTATGCCTCATCTCTATGTGATACTTAAGTTTTAAATTTGTAGGAGGTGCAAAAGTTGAGGCTTCTTTGGCTAACGAATCAGCTTGCAGATTTTCTGTACAGGGAATGTAATAAACATTAACTGACGAGAAATTTTTTTCCATTAAATCCCAGGCACATTTTCTATAAGATATCAATATCGGGTGTTTGGCCTGATACTTCCAATTTACTTGTTTCAAAATTAATTTTGTATCTCCATAGTCTTCCAAGTTTTTTATGTTTAATTTTCTGGCAGCTTCTAATCCAAAAACCAGGGCTTCGTACTCACATACATTATTTGTGTAGTTTATGTCCCACTGTATTCTATAAGAGAAAGGAATGATAAACTCATATCCAGGTGCTACAAGGAGTACTCCTACACCTACTCCTTCACATTATGAAGCACCATTAAAATACATTTTCTAGATTCCAGTACTATATACACTTTCTTTTACCTTTTCTGTTTTATTTTTTTCTGTGAAATCTTCAGCACATTCATGTATATCATCATCAATTGATAAAATAAAATTTCCAATATCTTGATCAATGACATAAACAGGGTAATTTCTAGGATTATGTGGATCACTTACCGTGTATGCTAGTCGTGTTTCCCGGTATAATCGGGTGAACTTTCCTACGAAAATCTGAATCATGGAATATGTCATATCTAGCTAAAAGGATCCTCCAAGCTTAGCACCCCAAGAGTTGGATAATAGAATACCATACTTCGGAGGTATATCAACAATAACCACATCCATCAGAATGCCTTTTACTGGGATCTGTGCAAGATCTACTACCAAGTCTTTGATCATTCCCACACATTTAAATTTTCTCGAGTCAAACGAATATAGGTCTCCATATGACCTAGCAATTTTGAGGCCAAGTCTGTCCATAATAGCCTTGGGCATAACGTTATGTGAGGCTCCAAATCCATCATGCAATTATGTAGCAGACGAACATGCACATTTAGTGTAATGTAGAAAGGTGCAATGATATCTCTGGCCCCTTCAAAATGCAGACCAAAAATTATATTAGGCTTATCATCTTCCAAATTTATAACATCATCTTGACTTCCCATATCTGAAAAATTTATCATTTTGGTGATTTGTTTTCGGTAAACGGGATTGTTTGCTAGTTCAACCAAAGGTATCGGTATTTTGATTTTGTTAATCTCATTTTCTAGGCTGAAACCTCCTATAGTTTTTTTAGGTTCTTTGATTGGTACATCGGTCTCCTTCCTTTCTGACTTATTTGTTTTCATTGCTTTATTTTCAGTTATTTTTGCTTCCGATGTATGTGTTTCAGTTGCCTTATTTTTCCCAGTGAGGATCTCAACTTCCTTTATTTTGGTATTTTGTGGGTCCACTCCTTTTATTTGGGTGTTCTATATCTCGGTGTCCTTTGAAACAGGCTCATGTATTTCGCCTCTTGGTAGATTTTTTTTTGGTTGAGTAGTTCTCATGTTCTTAGTTTTAAACCTTAGATTATACTTTTTTTCGATCTCGCCCATTATAGTATCAACAATTCCTTGGAAAGCAGGATCATCTGTATTATTTGTGTTTCTATCTTTATTTGACCGTTGTTCTGTGTTTAGAGACCTCTTGTTGGATTACTGAGAGGGGGGGGGGTGAATAATTAATAGAGTAATTATAATCCTTTTTCTTCAAATGTTATATCAATGTAGAATTATTATCTAATAATGAGTAGTAAGAAATAAACAATCACACACATACACAGTACACCAATGTTTTACGTGGAAACCCAAATCGGGAGAAAACCACATAATGCTTTTTCCTATATGTCTTGAAGAATTACATTCATTGGAAGCACCAACTTCCTTTGTTTTCTAGTTGCAACTGGAAGGAGGCTCCAACCCCCTAGTTTCTTAAGCTACAACCTGAGGGAAGCTCCAACTCCCAATTCTCTGGCTACCACCAGAAAGAGGCTACAACCCCCAATGTTCTCTGGCTACAACCGAAAGGTGGCTACAACCACCTGTCCTTGCCCCGTCCTACCACCCTAAAGTAGAAGTAGAATGATGGAACAACTTTCACACTATCGCTGTGAGATATACTTCTGTAAACCTATACCAATAAGTCTGAACCATGCATCAACCTGTAACTCAACCTGTAATCAACCTGTACCATAAACAAGTGCATCAATCATGCACCAACCTGTAATCAAACTATACCATAAAAAAGTGCATCCAACCATGTACCAAGTATGTACCAATCATGTGTCAACTACTCATCAACTATGACTCATCAATATGTACCAACGTCATCAACTATACACCTCATGTATGTGCTAACTCATCAACTACTTGTCTCAACCGTGTACTCAACATGTACCTCAACCAAAAGCC
This sequence comes from Picea engelmannii, assembly GCA_009831015.1. Classification (NCBI taxonomy): domain Eukaryota; kingdom Viridiplantae; phylum Streptophyta; class Pinopsida; order Pinales; family Pinaceae; genus Picea; species Picea engelmannii. The sequence goes on along the minus strand of ML785094.1, from coordinate 352,091 downwards.
CTCATCAATTTTATCATCAAAATATGATTTGTAGCTCTGTAATAGAATTGGTGTATATGATCACATTCCTGCAAACATTCCTTAACTTTAAAAACAAGAGACTAGCATTTTCATCAAACTTTTCTTTAGTCTCACATGCCTAGTTTTGGATTAGTCAACAACCCTAACTTGAAGTAATCAAAAATTTGAACCTGTAATGTATAAATATTTGAAACTGATGCACAATGTTCTTCAGTGTGTTTAATGCAATTCCTTCAAGTGTCACTACTTGGAACCTCTCAGAAAAGGAGTTATAGCAAAAATGGCATACCTTGCTTAGTTATGTCTTATTCTAGAGAGAGACCTTGTAGAGCGTGCCCTGAAATAAATATTTCATAAAATGATATGAAACTGTTACAAAGCATATTATAGACTGTAACCTAACCAACAAATTTTGTCTCACTAAAATTGGATCTGTTATAAATAAGTTATGACGTTTTTACCCGAACCACCTGATTTTGACTAGTTTCAGGACTGGCCACAAACCCTATTTTCCACGGAGTGTAACATCCAAAATACAATGAACCACAAGATAATTTTTGTTTCATAGATACTTGGATATGTTTTATCACTTTCATAGCAATTTAATTGTCTGAATCATTATAGAAAAAATTTTATGGCGAAAATGGTGAGATGACTTGTAAATAACATACCTTAGAAAGCACCATCAAAAGAATTTATCCTTCCTTGCATTTCGGCCTTCTTTTCTTCACCTTCACTCAGAATTCCAGTTTAGATATCCTTGGTTACCTAAGACACATATATATATTCAATATTCTAAAGTTTTATTCAAATGAGAGAGCCTTGCCTCTTATTTATACTCTCTAAGTAGCTTCCTTAAAAACATCTTCTATGTCACTTGGCCCACTTTCCTTATTTTAGGGTTGGGTCCACTTCTAATTTCTCCATTAAATTTATTATTGAAATAATTTATTTTTTATTCACTTTGAATTATAATACACTCATCACTCCACTTTATTATTTACCTTTTAAAAATCTCACAAATCACTTTGACTACTTTGACCTTTTGGGGTTTCTAGATGACATATGAGGGTCCTCCAACTTCGTAAGGCCATAACTCTCAAACCGTGAGGAGTTATGTGATGTTCTACATACCACCAGAAATGACATGACATGCACTATCCATATAGAATAATATTATCTAAAAATATAGCATAACTCATACTGTTACCCATCAAACAAACTTGGGTCCATTACCCAAACCTGGGGTCTCCAACTTCTCATGGCCATAACTCTCTAACCATGAGGAATTATGTGATGTTCCACATACCAACGGAAATGACATGACAAGCACTATCCATATAGGATATTTTCCCTGACAAATTCACTTTCCTTTATCTCATTATTCCACAATTAATCATGGGTTCTCTTACTCCACAAAGTGTCTTCCAGTGAGGGCTTTCACCATAAGGGGACCACTTTGGAGTTCATCCATAATTACTTCTTATCAACCATGAAAAAAAAATAATGAGTCATATTTACATAAAAAAATATTGGGTCCATTACCTAAACCTTTATGCTACGAGGATTTCTTCAAGGGTCGACATCAATGATAACCAACCTTAATCAATAATCTCCCCCTTTGGCATTCATGGCAACACTCTGATGCAATACTGAAATCATATCACTCATGCTCCCCCTGGAACCATGTCTTTGTCCTCTGCATATGATAAATATTATCCCCCTAGAACCGTGCCTCTATCCTCTGCATCTGATAAATCTGCTCCTCCTGGAACCATGCTTCTATCCTCTGCATATGATAAATCTCTCCCCCTTTGTCATCAATGGAAAATGTATATTTCCATCTGAGGCTGCTCCCCCTGACAAACTGTCCTCTTATGGTGCTTCCTCGTGTACATCTAAGACATATAAGATAAACATTCAAAAAGAATTCATTTTTGGAGTAGAAATAACTCCAAGTATTTGGCGAGGATATTCAAAGGCTTCCCGTGGAAGTGGTTTTGTAAAGATGTCTACCCTTTGTTCTTTTGTGCCGACATACTCAACTCTAATGTTCTTTTATGCAACCTGTTCCCATAGAAAGTGATACTTGATTGGAATGTGCTTCGTCTTGGAGTGCATCACCGAGTTTTTTGAGATATTGATGGCACTTGTATTATCACAATATATTGGAATGGGCTCATCATACTAAACCATTATATCTATCAACGTTTGTTTCATCCAAAGAACCTGTGTACAACATGTTGCTGCTGTAATATACTCTCCCTCGACTGTAGATAGAGATACCGATGATTGTTTCTTTCTTAGCCATGATACCAAACACTCACCTAAGTAGAACACTGCTCCACTGGTGCTTCATCGGTCATCAATACAACTTGCCCAATCTGCATCTGTGTAGGCAATAAGTGATAAATCTTTTCCTTTTGGATACCATAATCCAAACTATTTTGTTCCTTTGAGATATCTGAAGATCCTCTTTACTGTTAATACATGTGATTCATTTGGCGCTACTTGAAATCGTGCCACCTGTCCAACTGTCTGCATTACATCTGGTCTGGACATTGTCACATATAGTAGGTTGCCAATCATTGACCTATATTTCCTCTAATCTGTAGACTTTGAATCATCATCTTTGCTCAACTTACAACTGGTTTGCATGGGAGTAATAATTGGTTTGCAATCTTCCATTTCGAACCTCTTTACCATTTCTCTGATATACTTGCTTTGAGAAATAAAAATTCCTTCATTGCTTTAACGTATCTGATGTCCCAGAAAGAAGGATATTTCTCTAAGTAATGACATTTCAAATTCATTTTGCATGTCTTTTGCAAATTTCTGGGTTAATCTTTCATCATCACTACCAAAAATAATATCATCAACATAAACTTCAATTAATAAAATATTACCTTGAATTACCTTGATGTAGAGGTTGCTATCTGTACTTCCTTTTCTGAACCCTGCCTTCTGCAGATACTTATCCAGTCTAGATTACCATGCTCTAGGAGCCTGTTTTAGACCATACAAGGCCTTCTTTAATTTACACACATAGTCTGTGTTCTTTGACAACTGAAATCCTTCTGGTTGTTCAATGTAGACTTCTTCTTCAAGTTTCAAATTCAGAAAAGATGATTTTATGTCCATCTGATATACTTTAACATTTTTGGAGCATGCATAAGCTAAAAGAAAATGAATTGCTTCCATTGTGGAAACTGGGGAAATGTCTCTTCAAAGTCGATTCCTTCAATCTGTGCATATCATTTACATACCAATCTAGCTTTGTTCCATGTAACCTGTCCATCTTCATTCAATTTATTCTTGAAAACCCGTTTTGTGTTGATCACATTCTTATTCTTTGGTCTTGGAACCAATTCCCAAGTGTCATTTTTCTCTATTTGATCCAATTCTTCATCCATGGCCTTACTCCAAAATTCATCCTTGCTGGCTTCTTCAAAACAGTTTGGTTCAATTGTAGATAAGAGTGCTAGGTGTGTTTGTTTTGGTGAATGGATTTTTCTTCTAGTCTCAACTCCTGCATCTTTGTTTCCAATAATCTGATCTGAAGGATGATTCTTATGTACTCGTTTGCTAGGTGTCTTTGGAGATACTTGCTGAACTTTCTCTTCTACTTCTATCAGATTCTCTTTATCTTCATCTTCCTCTTCTTCTTCTTTTTCATATTCTTCTTCAAAAAGTTGTTCCACTGATTTGTTTTCTTATTTCTTTGATTCTGGTCTTCCTGTTTCATCAATTGTTACGTTGATGCTTTCCACAATTTTTTTTAATCTTAGATTGTAACACTTGTATTCTTTCCTTGTACTTGAGTAACCAACAAGTATTCCTTTGTCCACGTGAGAGTCAAACTTTCACATTCTACCATCTTCTCTTTTGATGTAGCATTTGCTTCCAAAATCTCTGAAGTGCTTCACATTTGCTGGTCTTCCTTTTCATAGCTCATAGGGAGTTTTATCAGTGTTGTTTCTGAGCATTACTCTGTTTTGAATGTGAATTGATGTATGCACTACCTGTGTCCAAAAAATATCTCCCAACTTTGAATATATTATCATTGTTCAAGCCATTTCTTGTACTGTCATGTTCTTCCTTTCAACAACTCCATTCCATTGAGGTGTCCTAGCGATGGAGAATTGCCTTTTTATTCCATGATTGCTGCAGTGGTCCATAAATTCATTTGAGGTGAATTCTCCTCCATTATCTGATCTTAAGCATTTGATTCTTGAATCTATCTCATTTTTCAACCATTTCCTTGTAGATATTGAAATTTTCAAAAGCTTCTGATTTGTTCCTTAGAAAGCAAACTGTAGTCATTCTTGTATAATCATCAACTAATAACATAAAATATTTCTCACCTTTTAAGCCTTTTGTTGTAGTTGGTCCAACTAGATCAGTATGCACAATTTCCAGTGGTTTTGTTGTTGAATATTCCTTTGATTTGAACCTGGTCTTTGTTTTCTTTCCTTGTTGGAAATTTTTGCACAAAGTGTTGGTTGGTTTCATGATCTGGAGCATTTCTCTAACTGCTTCTCTTTTGTTGACTTTGACATGGTTATCAAAATTCATGTGACCCATTCTTTTGTGCCATAGCCAACTTTCATCTTCCTTTCCTAGACAACACTTTTCATTTCCAATTCATCTTAACACATATATGTTGCTTGAAGTTCTTGCAGCTGTAGCGACCAATTTCCCTGAACCTTCTTTTCTTATCTCACACTTTTGTGAATCGAAACTAACTTTATGACCTTGGTCACACATTTGAATCACACTTAAAAGATTATGTTTCATATCTTCTACTAGTAGAACATTTTATTCCTTTTCATTCTTGTTCCCAATTCGAACTGTGCCTTTTCTAATGATTTTGGATGAATCGTCATTTCCAAAGGAGACTGATCCATCTCTTTCCTTTCGTAATGTAAGAAACTTGTCTCTATCACCTGTCATGTGTTTTGAACATCCACTGTCAACATACCAACCACGTTTCTTTTATTTAGCTTGTAGAGTGACTGTGCATTCTTCATCGCTATATTGATCTTGATTTCTTATCCATGTCATATTATGAGGTTCTTGTTTGTGACTCTATTGAGGTTCTTTAGAAGGGACTGTCATTCTGCAATTTTTGGCCATGTGTCCAAAATTGTTACATTTGTAACATTCCACTTCAGTTCTCAAAGATTCAAACATGTTGTAACTTCTTCTCTATGTTTCACTAGGTCTTCTTTAATAACCCCTTTGTGTAAGGCTCTCAAGGTAGTTATTGTTCATGTTTTTAGCTCTGCAATTTACAACTTTATGTCCAAAATTATTACATGCATAGCATAAACCAAAAAATATAGTTTGATACCTGGTAGTTGAATATCTTATGAAAAGATGTGCTCTTATGAATCCTTCTTCTTCTTGAGGCCTGTCTGTCTGTTGTTGATTCTGAAATCTGAATCTTCTCAGTGGAGGAGTGTCCCTGTAATTTTCCTTGTATATCTTCTTATCCCCTTTGATTGTTTCTGCATAGCTTTTTAGATTTGTTTCTTTCTCTGTTGTTTTGGAGCTTGATTCCTTTTCTGTCTGATTGTATCCAAGTCCGGACTTGTCAAGAGAAGATTTTTGACTGCTGATAATGTCATCCAGAACTTTTGAGATATTCTGCATATTTTTCTTTTGAATATCCTTTCTTAGTGTGACAATCTTTGCTTCCAGGTTTCCAATGATCCTGTTGTTATAACCCTAAATTGCACCAAGACATGCTTACCTGACATCAGGACATCTTATAGCCCTTCTTTTCTAATCCACTGTTGAAAAAATCTTTAAAAAACCTCTTTTATAAAGGCCCACACACCCTATTCCATTACTGCATGCATGTACATGTTGTCTGACCTAAAACAGCCCGCATGTACCTACAAAAGCATGAAAAAAGGAAAGTTGTTGACGGAACACATAGCTTTGGGTGAGTTAACTGAACCTTCTGGCCATGCATGGCCGAGGGTTCTCCCAAATACCTAGCTCCTTCTAGCCTATAAAAGAAGGGGTAGGGGTACCATTTGAAAGAAGGAGAATACAATAAAGAAACTCTACTCAATTTTATATTCCTATTGTCCCATCCCTTTAGCCATCCGTATGCAAGGAGCAATACAGAGCAAAGAAGTTGGAGGACATTTGGAGAGGAGCCCAGGATCAGGTTCATGGAGCAGTGGCTGGTCTCGACTCTTTGTAAGTTGTTGATTCATTCAAAGTAATAAAGAAATACTTTTCTTGTCCCAATTCATGAGTTCTTCATAGTTTGTCAAATACATGTTTGAATCTCTAACTTATTAGTCTATAAGTAAAATGCATGCATAGTTTGTCACTTGTTTTGTATATAGGTCATCTTGGAAAGAGGACTACTAACAAGGGATCAAGCGTAAAGAGAGATCGACATTGAATGCCTGGAATAAGGTATGTTGGTCTAACCATGTTTTTTATTGAAAACAAATAGGGATTAAGTTTGGCGACGAAGGTAGAAAGTAGTTTTATTTCGGTCATATCTGCATGCATAAGATAACCCTATTTGCTAGTCCATAAGGGGATTTCCCTCACAGCACCTGTCCTTTTCTTGTAGCTATTCTTTGAGTGCTTCTTCAATTCTTTTATCTTCTTCTATATGAACCTTCAATTTTTTGATCATTTGTTCTAGTTCTTGAGTGTTTTTTTTCTTATCTAGTTCTGCTTATAGTTTCTTGTTTTTCTTCTTTTCTCTTCTGATAACTTCTATGGCACTCATTAATTCTTTTCGGAAGTCAACTTCTGCCTCTTCAATTTATTCTTCATATGCTTCTTCATATTATTCTTCGAAGTCTTCTTTATCAGAGTCTTCTACTGCCATGAATAAAACTCTCCCTGTTTCACTATCACTGACTTCATCTTCATTTGATGATCAGATGTCTTCTTTGGTGCAAAAGTTTTTCTTGAAAAATTTCTTTGTAGTTATTGTACCTTTATATGTTTGTCTTCCTTTTGAGTAACCTTCATCATTTCTCTTTTTCTTATCAGGACATTTGTTAGCAAAATGACCAATACCATCACAATTAAAACAAACTAAAGGAAGATTACCTCTGTACTTATCGTTGGCTCCCTTGTTCAGTATTTTGATGAAATTTGCCACTTCTTCATCATCTTCTGAGACGTCACTGCTGCTGCTATATTCTTCTTGTTCCTTTTTCTTTTGCTTTGATCTTTTGGATGCTTTGAAGGGTGCTTCTTTTACATCTAGATTTTCCTATTCAGTTCTCATCTCATATGCTGTGAAGATTCCATGGAGTTCATCCATGATTATTGAGTTTAGATCTAATATTTTTTCTAGTGCTGATATCTTAGGGTTGAATATCATAGGAAGAGATCTTAGTACCTTCTAAACAATTACAGATTCTTCGATTTATTCTCCCAATCCTATGATTGCATTCACTATTTCATAGAATCGTAAGACGTAGGTTGCGATATCTTCATCATCCTTAATTTTTAGTTGTTCGAACTGGCCTCTGTTGTAACACCTTTTTCCCCCAGTTTGTAAATATAACTAGACTGGCCGAGGACTATGGAAAACTCATAAGTATGAACATGTGATGTAAATCGACCTACAAAAAGAGGTCAATGAATGTGAATAACATTCTGAATTTATTGCAGGACTGTTGATGAGGGGATGTGCAGAAAAGAGACCACGATGGCGGTGGAAGGCACCTGAAAAGGTGGCGTTAACTTCCACCGAGAATTAAATACCGTATTTGGACTCCATTGGCTCGGAGAACCAAAAGTGGCTCGCTGGCCCTGAAATTCAATACCTCATAGGCTGGTAGGCGGATGGCTTGATGAAGGATGGGATGGTGAATCGCCCATCTGTAGAGCTGTCAGGCCTGATCGGCGTGAGGGTAATCGTGCCACACGCAACCTCGCGATAGGGTAAGGCATATGGCAGAGACGATTGAAAGGGGGAGACGCGAGGGGAACTCTGGATTACGCAGAGTGAGTGATAGCAGAGAGGAAGGATTGCAACCTTCGCTCCTGGTCACTAGCAGACAGAGAGACACAGGTCTCGGAACATCATGGTCTCAGCTCGGGGGTGGCTAGTGGTAAATCCGTTGGGAGTCCCTGAGCCTACGGTTGGGTGGAAACGAGCACCCCTCTTAGTAGTTGCACCCACTTTTGGTGTTATTTCTGATAAGTATTTTATGTATTGCATCTTGAAATTCACACACACACACACACACACACACACACACACACATATATATATACATACTCACGGCACTGTGAGATTGTGAATGATTTTAGTGTGAGAATGTCTGTGAATGTTTTCATAATAATTAATGGATATATGCTTGTAATAGAGGAATCCATGCATGACATACGTCGATAAAAATGAATCTAAGCATGCTAGGTTGAACTAAGTCAGGTATCCAATCCGTTCTCGGGAATTTGTTTCCCTTATCTGTATCCTGGAATGCCCCGGAATAGACCTCTTCACGGAGATTCCCTCCTTAGAAAGGTTTACCAAGAACCTGGAAAAAGGGCGTGAATGTGCAAGTTTTAACAACCCTGTGCAAAGAGGAATGACTCTCTTGAAATCCCAAAGTAGCAGGGTAAGGATAAGTATTGATCAATGGATGAGATCCCGTCGGGGAATCTGCGGTCATTCACGACCGTTAGATCGTAGGAATGAATGAGGGCGTAAATTTCCTTAACCCTTTTTCCTCTATCTTCGTGAGTAGCGAGGAAATCCGAATCGTAGAACCCCAGACTCCATGAGAACATCTGGACCGTTGGTTTGTCCACGTCCAAAGAGCAGTGGGAAAGGGTGCGGCATCAGGACCGATCTGAACCGTCAGATCTTAGCTAGGACACCCGACAGACGTTAGATCTATAGGGAGATAAATGAGGGTTAAGCCCTTGTGAATAGGACCTCGCTACCTCGGAGGTTCGCGAGGTAAGAGCCCAAAAGTTGGACGCTCCAAGTCGTGAGCGGTGAAGCCACGAGAGGATCTAAGCCGTCCATCCGAGGAGGACAGGTGGCGAAGATCCAAGGACCTCGCTACCTCGAAGGTTTGCGAGGTAAGAGCCCAAATTTTGGATGTTCTAAGTCGCGAAGCAGCGAAGTGGCGAGAGGCTGTGAGTCATCCATCTGGGGAGGACAGGTGGCAGAGATCGAGAAGATCTCGTGAACTCGGGAGCTCGCAGGGTGAATGCCCAAGTATTTGGTGTTAAAAGTCGCGAGACACGAGGTCGCAAAGCAGCGAAGTGGCGAAAGGCTATGAACCATCCATATGGGGAGGACAGGTGGCAAAGATCAAGAGATCTCGCGAAATCGGGAGCTTGCAGGGTGAGAGCCCAAGTATTGGGTACTCAAAGTCATGAGGATACGAGAAGCGAGAAGGTAATAACCATTGGATCCGGATCATGGGAAGACCATTGGATCCGCACGCGGGATCGTGTATCGAAGCCTCGTGAGAAAAGGCCTGGGAATTTGGCCACGGGAATCACGAGGTTGCGAGTAGCGAAATCCCTCGGGGAAAAGTCAGCAAGTTGACTGACCATCGGGTCCCGGGGATCCGAGAGCCCAGTGTTCAACCTTTGAACTCACGAAGTCACGAGTTTCGATTCCCTGATAAATCAAGGAAGGGGGAATCGCGCGAGAGAACTGTGGGAGAAGATTTCCCGATAGGGAAATAGAAGAACCTTGGAGTTCTTCAGGCGAGAAGAAGAAGACCCTGTGAGCGGACGTACCCGTGGTTGGCACGCCTATGTCAGGTGGGACATAAGACCATGGTTATGTACAGAGAATCAGGTAGGTAAATAGAAGACATGTGATTCAGGGATTTCCATTTTGCTGCTACAAGCTCCGGGGAGTCTCATTACTGAGAAAATAATGAAAATTTTTGATTGATGGTAGTGGGTGTGTTACAAATTGGTATCAGAGCATGGTTACAACACTCATCCTGACTGGGCTCATGCACGAGTCTTGCATAAACCTCGTTCAAAACACTCCTATGAGGAGTAAAACCCTGACTTAACTATCTTACCCAGGATTAAGAACCTGGAAAATGAAAAACCGACTGTGTGTGCATGTGAAAGAGTTATGAATTTATGCGCCATTTATAAAAAAGAATTTAACTCTTGACTAATAGTCAGCGTTTTTCTTTTCACTCAAGCGGACGATCAACCGCGAGAACCTACAAAATGCAGAGAATGGTGACTCACCAAGAGGTGGGAGAAGGCTCCCACAACAGAGATGAAGATTCATAAGAAAGAAGAGAAATATGAACCCCTCTAGGCCTAACTCAGACTGTGAGGAGACTCATGGTTGAATTGCAAAGCTACAAGGCCGATAATGAAAGGATGAAAAAAGAACAAAAAAAGCAAACTGAAATTAATGCAGTTCTACTGCAGAGCTTATCCGACCTACAGCGACAAATGGAGCATGAACCTGAGATGCAGAATCGTGGTTGTGTCAGTGGCCACACTGAGAGAAGCACATCCAAAAAGGTCCACCCCAGAGGTAAAGGACCAGTACCAGACAATTCCACTGAGAAGGAAGCTGGTGATTCAGAAGGCTCTTCTAGCAGCAGGACCAAATCCGATTCTCAAAAGAAACAGAAGAAGCAAAAGACTTCCAAGAGTCATAAATTTGAGGAATTCAAAAAGGCCAAACCTCCCTCCTTCGATGGTGAGATAAAGAAGGGAGAGGAAGTAGAGGCTTGGCTACTCGGACTGAAGAAATATTTCAGAGTCCATGAATTTTCAGAGAATTTGAATGCCCGAGTGGCCACTTTCAATCTGAATGGAAAGGCTTCCATCTGGTTGGAAGACCTTAAGAATATGAAAGGGGTTCGCGAGGAGGACCTGTCTTATAGACAGTTTGAGAAGTAATTCCGGAAGAAGTACTTGTCGGAAAGGTATTTCAACGAGAAGACTAAAGAGTTTTATGAACTCAAACTGGGACAACTTACTATGGAGGAGTATGTCAACAAATTCCTCGACTTATTGAGATATGTACCCTACATCAAAGCAGAGAAGGCGAAGGCACAACGCTTCATCAGTGGGCTACCCAAAGAATACCAGAACCGAATTGAATTTGATGAGCCAAAGACCTTAGAAGACACTATAAGAAAGGAAACATATTGTCATGAACAATATGGACATCGGGCAGAATCTCGTGGAGACTGGAAACAAAAGAATGGTTCCAAATTTCAGAAAGAGAGCAAATCCTCAGGATTTAAAAACTACAAGAAGAACCACAGAATGAAATTTCCATCCCGGAGTGTACTCCAACAGAACTTTCCCTTGACGGACGAAAATAAAACTTCTGGACCTATACCAGTAAAGACTGATAACCCAAAGAGAAAACCTTTGGAGTGTTGGGATTGCAGAGGAGACCATCTCCGGAGAGACTGTCCACTCTGACAATAGAATAGTTGGAAAATTTATAACATGCAGGAAGCTACCACGGTCAATGATGTGGCAAGGAGTGTGCCGCAGATCTATGCAACCTTGGATAATAACCAAGATGACCACCAAGCTTTAGTGGTGGAAATAGAAGGTATGATCTTCAACCATATGGTATCTATTTTGATTGACCCTGGTTCAAATTTGAGTTATATAGCCCCTAAAGCTGTTGATAAGTTTAAACTACAGCCACAGAAGCAAACTAAGCAATGGTTGGTACAGTTAGCCACTGGTACCAAAAGAAAGGTGGTAGAGGCCATACCAGCCTGCCAGCTAATGTTGGGTAAATTCCCCACCCAAGCAACCCTTAATGTATTACCCCTAGGATCATACGACCTGTTGATTGGTATGGACTGGCTGGCTGCCCATAAAGCCAAACTGGATTGTTACTATAAAACCTTAGAATGTGTGAGCGAATAAGGAAAAAGGATAACCCTTCAAGGGATCCAAAAACCGGTCTCGGTGAGACAAATATCAACATTACAAATGAGGAAGTATTGCCGAAAGGGATGTCCCCTATATGCAATACAGGTAATGAAAATAATCGAAGATGCAGATCCAAGCCCTGAAGATCACCCTATCCTGAGAGAATACCGAGATGTGTTTCCAGAGGAAATACCGGGTCTACCTCCGAGAAGAGACATTGACTTCTCAATAGAACTTGCACCAGGAGCGGTGCCGGTGTCTAGAACACCCTACCGAATGAGCATGCCTGAGTTAGTTAAACTCAAATTGAAATTGAAAGAAATGATGGATAAGGGTTATATTTGACCCAGCGTGTCCCCCTGGGGAGCACCAGTCCTATTTGTGAAAAAGAAAGATGGCACCCTTAGACTGTGTATAGACTATAGACAACTTAATAAAGTAACCATAAAGAACAAATACCCCTTTCCCAGGATCAATGATCTATTCGATCAGTTGGGAGGTGTGTCTGTTTTCTCAAATATTGACTTGAGGTCAGGATACCATCAAGTCAGAATCAAGGGTGAAGACATCCATAAGACCGCTTTCCGGACACGGTATGGTCATTATGAGTTTGTGGTAGTACCATTTGGGTTAAATAACACCCCTGCTACCTTCATGTGATTAATGAACAATGTACTCAGTAAATTTCTAGATAAATTTGTACTAATTTTTATTGATGATATCTTAATCTACTCTAAGAGTAGAGAAGAACATGAAGAGCATCTTAGAATTGTGCTGCACGTGCTAAGAGAGCATCAACTCTATGCTAAATTCAACAAGTGTGACTTCTTTCATAATCAAATACACTACTTGGGACATGTTCTGTCCAAGGAAGGGGTAGCAGTAGACCCTGACAAGATCAGGTCTATCATGGAATGGCCTACCCCAAAGGATGTCTCAGACATTAGATCCTTTATGGGATTGGCAGGATACTATAGGAG
>ML785094.1:304412-318088 GCA_009831015.1 Picea engelmannii | reverse complement strand
AGAATATGCAGACTGAACGCTGGTAACTAGCTCCTGATCTGGGACATTGATGTTCTCTACAGAAGGTGGAGTAGAGTCATCAAATAAAATATGGAAGTGGTTGTCATCCCAGAAATGACAACTATCCATATACCAATCATCACGATCGTCCTCAAAATCATACCAAGCATATCTTTCTTGATTATATTCATTCATGAGGCCCTGCATATGAAATCTCTCCTGCATGTCATTCAATGAATCTTGAATACTATGAAAACTATCATTGAGGCCATATGTGAAGCTGGCTGTGAGGCTATGTGTGAGGCTAGCTGTGAGGCCATGTGCAAATGCATCCAATCTATCATCCAATTGGGCTTTGAATGATTCAAGAATTTCTTTCAAGGTTTGAGAAGAAATAGCCATATGAGCACCCTATGAACTCTTCGGTCCTGCAACCGTCATTGAAAAAACTAAAAAAATAAACCCAAGAAGTTTGGGCAGAAAATCGCGGCTTTTTCTGGAAAAACCCTAAAAAACTGTTGAACTTAAAATGCTCATAAGTTCAGTTCCCGGACTCCGTTTCGGCTGATTTTTTTATTGAAGTATATTCTTTCCCTTTTCAAACTTTTTCGACTACAACTGTATATTTGGATTTATTAGCCACTTATCCATTTGGGTGATTTCAATCTACTTCAATTGTGAAATCTCAAGTTGTGTTTCATTCCAGCTCTCCTTGATATACAATTGATGCCTTATAACATTGACTTGTCCTAATAGCCCAGGAAAATCACCTTTAACAATGCCCAGTGTTTTTGTATCTAGCTGATCAAACACTTCTTCACATTATTCCTTAAATTCTTGGTAATTGGTTTCTGGTTTATTCTCTTCATGTCTCATTACTTGACTCATTTGCATCTTCTTGTTCGCTTCATCTAAACCGGACTTCAACAATTGCATTTCTTGTTTGTCAACAATTCTGGCATGTTCATCTCTTTGATTTACCTCCTCTCGAAAATTATTTTCTGTGCACCTTATTTGGTCCTGCAACTGAGCTATCATTTGATTTTTCTGCTTCAACTTTGTTTTCAGAGAGTCAACTGAGAATAAATTGGTCGTTTCCAAAGCTCCCATAGAGCCTGCTACTTCTGTGGTGAAATCCTCCTCTTCTAGGTTCTGCCCATCTACGAGCACTCTATGTTTTTTCACCATTGTGCCTTCTCTCAGATGCATTTCTTGTTTTACTACAGCCTTCCTCTTCCTACTGAAAATGTAGTCGGAGGAAGCTATCTCTTCTCTAGAGATAGGAGTAAGGTCACTTACATATATGAATTCCATATTGGGGGTCCCAAAAGTTGGTTGTAAAGGCGTTAATGATGTAATAGGACTGACCAATTCTGAAGATTGAGTTTCTCTTATTGTTTTAGAGATATCAACAGGAGTATTTGATAATAAAGGAGGAATCATTTGACTCGACTTTGAAGGTGTCACGAGCCTAAATTTTGTTTCCGACTTTGGGTGCTCCATTTGTGAATCTTTTGCTTTTTGTGAAGACGCTTCATTCTTCTTTGGATTTTCTTCTGTAGTCCCTTTATCATGAGACTCTGATCCAAAACCTGGGGGAATACTTTCTTGAGCAGGAGGAGGGGTTGTTTATTCTCCCTGTAGTATCTTCAGTAAACCACTTTTCCTATGCTTCTAGAAAGTCAGAAATCCGGTCTATAGGTCGGGTGATAATGCCTGAACTCTGTTTAATATTTCCTCATAGGTTCTGGCTCCCTTGAACATGTCGTCGTAGGGAGAATATTCATGTTCATACATTTTTATATTGCAATGAGAAAGATGATTTCCTACAATTTGATAAGGGTCATTTTTTCTAAGTTCAAGATCTACGAACTTGATGTCTTCCAGTGCTACAACTTCTACCTTGGAATGACCAAAGTTAAGCAGTGAACACTTCCTAATCTGTACAGGAAAAACTGGCCATAACTTCTTCTGAGCTACTTTCAATTCTGTGTCGATGCCACCTGTTATTATTTGGTAGGCCACCTCCCTGCACACCAGTTCATCGGGAAGGAACTTCGAAAGTGCGTGAGGATAAATCGAGCACCTGAAAACCATGACATAGGAGAAACCCTATTCAATAAACCAATTTGAGATCACTTTGGGTTTTCCCGTGATTGGCTCTGAAATACGAGCGGGTCCATAACCATGCAAAATTTAGTGCAAAGGTGTCACTATGTAGTGACAGATTTCGTAAAATAAATCTTTAACATTTGCCTCCCATAGTTTAGAGTAATAAACATGAATGGGCTTCGCATAGGCTGGGTTCCATCTCCAATTCATCATGGGGAATGGAGTCATGTAACAAATAGCATCCATTAATATATGCAGACATGTAAAAATATGTAGGTCGACCTTTTGATTTTTCAGTTTGGTACTCTGCAATCTCCTTAGTTAGATTATCTGATAAAATTTTACCCCAGTTGAAACTGTAACCCTCTGCTACTTCATGTAGAAGTGGCACCCATTCTGCAAGGAAATGGGTAGGGATTTTCCTCCCGAAAATTATACATAGCATCATAACTATATAAACCATTTATTCATTTAATGGAGTTGTGGCATAAATGCCATGGGTATCAGCTCTAAATGTCGATGGAATTCCCCACCATTCTTTGATTATACCTAGATATGTTTGATCAAATTATGTACACTCCTTTCTTTGAAATTCCTCTACGAATTTGGCATTATAAATGTATTCAAAAGTAGGGGACAATTTATACATTACTTGGATGTGCTCGGGTCTGAACGATCCGTCGACGACCTCTTGGCTGTTTAGAATTCTCCTTGTCTAAATGTCGATTTTCTCTAAAGCCTATCTTATCATGTCATTATATTTCATGAGTCTCGACCGTGTGGCTATTTTATGAAGCTCAAACTCTGCTATGTCTCTGAGTTTATTTTCAGTCTTTTCATTCCCGAAATCGTTGGGGAAATTCCTAATCTCATAGTATAAGACTTCAAAAAACTGCCTTCAGGATTTGACTGAATCCACAACATGTGGCGTAGTGTCGAATATAAAATCTCCATCCGGATTTGAGATTTCACCTGCCTTTCTGGGTGCCATGATGTTTGTGCTAAAATGAAATCTTGTTGCAGAGAAGGAATGCGTAAGCTCTTCTGAATGTAACTCGCTCCTGGTCTAAAAGTAAGAATGAAATTTGAAATAACAAACCTTTATTAACCTTTAATTTTTCTTAAATTTAGCGTACAGATACATGCGATAAAAATTAAATGCTTTAATGAGGATGATACACCTGGAGATATGCACTTTATGTTAAAAATATCTCCATTAATCCATTATAGATACTGCCACATATCGGCGATTCAAAACTGGGATTTCGAAAGGAATGTCATCGGAAATCCCCAAATAGTGAAAAGAGAAAAGTTATTTAATCTCATTAATCTTGTTTTAAAGTTAAGTTAATTACATTTAGGTGCTTAATTCTTTCGAGATTTCGTGTTTCGGAGTTTCGAGCATCGTGTCCCCAAGAGGTATGACACAAGTAAATCCCGAATCGCGAAACTGCGATGGGATTTATTTAGGCACTAACCACTTGTTTTAACCCTTTAATTAATCGCGATCAGGGGCTAGTTTTTACTTTTCGTGGATTAGAGTATCGAGACTCCAACGACTCTTGAACGCAAGAAATCCCAAATCCAAAATCATGAAATTATGATGGGATATATTATCATTAAACCTTCTTACTTCTTAATAAACATAGCATTAGCTTTTAAGGATTTCGCGACTTCAGAAATCGAGGTTTTAAGTTGACTCAAGGTTGACTCTTTGATTTCCCGAATCGCGATTGATCAACGATTTGTTAAGTATGTTTAAAACTTAATTAATCATGATTAAAAGGGCATTTCGTGAAAAGCACGTCATGGATTTGAAATTTTGTTTAAGTTGAGATTGTCGAAAAAGAACATGTGAAAGGCTTAGAAAGTCATTAACATTTTTAATTATTACTTTAAAATCGGTTCAATTCCTTTTAAACAATCACTTTTTCGAGACTTTGGTACTGGGACTTTAGAGTTGCTATTAAAAAGCATACTTCGTGAATAGCTGAACCTCGGAACTCGAAATTCCCAAAAGAAATTTTGACCTCTTTTTAGAACTAAGGGCGGCTCCGTAACTTTGTTTCAACAACGACCATGAATGGAGATGTCTCTTGACCTATTAATCCTTTGGTGACACATGGAATATATTCTGAGGGAAACATGGTGAGTATAGCTGAGATGATTCCAATTGTTATCTCCAAGAACCTTGGCATCATCGAAAACATATTCATCGGAGTTGATTGTTCCCCCGAGGATATTAAAGAGTATACTAACTTATTTAAGGAATTTGGCGACATTGTTTCCTGGTCTTATGTGGAAATTCCAGGAATTGACCCTCATATCATTGAAAACAAAATTTGAAATTACTCAGATTCTAATCTAGTTTGGTAGAAGCTTATCCTAGTTAACCCTTGAGAGGAAGCGACTATCAAAGATGAGGTGGAGAAATTGATCAAGGATGGTTTCATTTACCTTGTTCAATTAATGGCATGGGTGTCCAATCCTACTCCTGTCAACAAAAACCAAGGTACAATTTGAGTATCCATGGATTTTCACGATATGAACAAGGAATGCCCAAAATATAACTTTCCTAACCAATTCATTGATCAAATTATCAATAAGTGTGCAAGATGTGAAGTATTTTCCTTTGTGGAGAGTTTCTTAGGGTACAATAAAATTCAGATCAGACCCAAGGATCAACATAATACTTCTTTTATATGTCCTTGGGGTACCTTTGCATATAATAATATGCCTTTTGGACTTAAAAATGTTGGAGCTACATTTCAGTGGGACATGTTTTTTTCCTTTCACGATTTCAAACATATAGTCGAGGCATATTTTGATGATCTCGTGTCATGTTCTCGCAAGAGGTATGATCATCCTGCTCACCTTAAACTTATATTTGAGAGGTGTATCTACTACTGGATTTGTTTGAATCCCAACACGTGTAGTTTATTTGTTACGCTAGGACGCTTATTGGGATTTATCATGTCCAACAAAGGGATCATGGTCGATCCTCTCAAGGTCGAGGAAATAGTTTAGTTACCTCCCCCATGCACAGTTCCACAACTTCAGAGTCTCCAAGGCAAAACTAACCTTTTATGGTGATTTATTGCCAACTATGTCAAAATAACTAAAGGGTTCATGCATATTTCAAAGAAAGGGGTCCCATTATTTTGGGATGAAGTGGCTCAATTCTCTTTTGAAGCATTGAAAATTTCCCTGATGTTTACCCCTCTGCTCATCCCTCCTGATTATGGCAAGGATTTCTTGTTATATTTAGTTGCAACAGATTCTACCATCAGTATGGTATTGGTTCAGGAGGATGACGTGCTCCAAGAACACATTATCTACTACCTTAGACGAGGCTTAGTAAGACCGGAGCTCAACTATACTCATTTTGAGAAGCTGGCTTTGGCAGTTATCCACACTATCCAAAGGTTTCATAATTATATTATACTCCATATAACCACTATTGTTAGCACTGAGAGTCACCCTCATATTGTGGGAGGATAAGCCCAGTACCCATAATTTTTTTTGTGGAGGTTGGTTTATGAGTGGAGATCAAATGGACAAAGCTCAACATAAGAATGTTTTAACACAAAAAACTGGGGCTAGTAATGCATAAGCAAATGAGGTTCTCATTAAATTCAATTAGTGGTTTAAGGTTAAAGGTGAGAAGGAGGAATACTTAGTGAGCAGAGTGGACAATTCTTCCATAAGAATGTGGCCTTCAAGCAGCTTGGTGTAGAATAACTTAGGCACAAGAGCACTCTTGAACTTAAGTTTAAGATACTAAAACATATTGCAACAACATTATAATCAAACCTCCATTACAATAAAACTGCAACACCTCATCTAGATCATCCATGCAGGAGCGTTTCATCATAAGAGGAAATATATCATAGAAACATTATAATCAAAATTCCATTAGAATACAACTACAACATCTTGTCTGGATCATCCATGCACGAGTGTTTCAACATAATAGGAAACAAGATGGTGAAATAAACTGACTTCTATTAATGAGAAAGTCTCAGGTATCATACATAACCAGAGAAAATATTTGTTATCAAACTATTAAAAAATAGGGAGCTCTTCTCAACCATCTACCCTAATATATTCTTCAACTGATGTATGTATACCCAAAAATAGTGGAAAACTGCTAGGAGCACAAGTTGACCATCATGTCCAAGGATTTTCCATCTATGCATCATTTTTTCAGATTGTGCATGTATATTTCTATCAGACGCAAGATTATATCAGCAATATGGGACTGCAGTAAAATAATTCCATCATAGTACGTCAAGTTGATAGCTCTGCCTCCATGGCTAGACCCTCCATGCCTTCTATTTATAGAGTGAGTCAAGGTTTCAACTACCATTCCTTGTTCATTAAATGATTTCACCTTGAGATCAGGATATGGATTGATGACTAGGGGGAGGTCACGTGCTGCTATTGGATTTGGCACTAAATGAGCACATGATTTCAGGGCTGTTGAAAGTGGTTTGGACCCACACCACTTTTGGGCCCGAAACTCACCACCTTCCGCCACATAGCTCTCCCAAAACATCATTTTTTAGATTTCATCAGCTCAAGGGTTTTAACGCCTGAGCATGTTGCAGCCATGAAATGAAGCATGTCCATTGAACTGGTCACGATCTATGATCTGGGCGCACCTGCTAAATTTAGCTCCATCGCTAAAGTTTATCCGTCAGCTAATTCTAGGATCCATTAAAAATGCGCATGGAGATGGCGCTAATGGTTTTTCCTTGTGCAAACAAATAACTTGGTCGGCCTGCAAAAAATGAAAAATACCCATGACAACTTCATGTGATAACATTGGCTCCATAGGGGATGGCATGCTCCTTGTGACCTACCAAGAACACACTTTTTTAGTGTCTTATTCTAGGGTTATGGGGTCACTTATTCAGATAAACATAAAAAGAAAAAGTGATATTTACAATGAATGAAAAGACAATCATTACTTAAGAAAAATATCTTTTCAGAAAGTGCCCATTGATAGGGCCACCAAAAAATTCAGAATCCTCCAAAATCTTCAATTTATAAGTGTTATTTGAAAATTCCTCAGAAATCTTGAAAGGACCAATCCATAAGGCTTCAAATTTACCACATGTTGAGGAAAATATATGAATTGATCTTACTCAAGCATTTTGAGACTTTACTTTGCTAAATCAAAGTAGACGAAAATATCACCCTATGTTTATAGCCAACAAAAATAATGTCCTAACTCACAAGTATAAATTACGAGTGCTTAGGCTAGTCTTTTATCAACAAGAAACTTGCAGGAAATTCATTTTTTATGTAATTTAATGAACATAATAGTTGTTGAAATAGATGTAAGAACATAAGTAAAGACACCAAGATGATAATCAAGACAATTGAGACGTAAAAAAATCCTTTATTTCATTCCAATTCACTAAAGAGTCATTTTCTTTACAAAATCTCATACAAAAATCTTGGACCAAAGTCAAACTTAGACATCCCCGATGAAACATACAAAAGGACCTCTGACAGAAAACCAAAACTGAACTCTAAGAGATGGATTAGCTTGCCACAAATTGTTTCGCACTCGACTCTGCACAATAGCCTTTATCATTCATGAAAATTAATGCATAAACAAACAAGTCTACACAAACTATCAAAGATAGATCAACACCTATGAAAAACAAGTGTCTGAATGATTTGATTCAACCCTGAATACTGTTGTCTACAATAAGACCCTGCTATCACAAAAGAGAATTAGGCTGTGATGAATATATGAATGAATGAAAAATGAACTATCTCAACATAAACTCAAAGATAAAACCTTACCATGCTTCTTCTTCTATCTCCTCCCTTTGTTCCCCCCTTTCTTTTTTCTTTTAACAAATTAGAATTTGTTGAAGTAGTTGAACCAACTCATTAGTTAAGCTAACTAAAGACTCAACTAACTTTAGTTAAGGGGAAAAAGTAATAATCATAATAGGGTCATAAATAAATAATAACTAGTAGGTGGGACCCCTTGTGACTCCCTTTAGTTCATAACAATCATAACATAACCATTAGTTAAGAAAACACACCTCCTTGTGTCTCCCCTCAACATATTTACTTTTTGGCTCATGAAAATTTGAAAATATTTCAAAATAATACTCATATATCCAAAATAAAACATGCTGTCCAAAATCCATGAAATCAAATGTCATAAATCAATAGATAACATAAAATTTAAAAGCCATATTTCCCACTCTGTGATGTAACCCTTCCTTGGTTGTTGTTGTCACCTCTTGATTTTCTTAAATTTTCCTTAGGTTGGGTACAAACTTTAGTCTTTATCTCACTGATCATGTGGTAACAATCATCCCTCAAATGCATCTGTGAAGACATGTATTTGTCAGAGTCAATGAAGGGTGAAGAAGGGGTAGCAATGGATTTTGCTTTATCAAATGCATGGTGGGCTTCAATCTTCAATATATTTCTAGCATGGGAGGATTGCACTGGTGAGTGGTTAAGGGCACATTGGACAATGGGGTTTAAAGGTGGAGGAGCAAGCAAGGTCAAGTTGGGCCAGTCACAATGTTGGGAGATTGTTGGGTGGACAATCTCATGCCATCCATCATTTTCAGGGACCTCAGGTTGCAAGGAGACATGAGGAGGTTTAGGGATACTGGGGGCTTGTGGGGCTTGGAAAGGAGGCCTTTCAGGCCTAGGTTGGACTATTCCCTATCCAATCCAGTTAAAGAATCCAACATGAAAGAATTGGCCAAGATCTTCTGAATCAACATCAAAATGTATGGAGAACCTGGGCCTTCTTGGGCCTCGGTTCCACTTACCTCTACCTTTGTTTCCTTGGCCATAGCTTCCCTGAATGAAAAAACTCATCCTGCATGTGTAATCGATTACAAAATAGTATTTTAAATAACCATGCATGAAAACTCTTAAAAATCTGAAATAGATTTGGCTCAGAGTGTATTAAACTCATTCAATTCAATCCATACAAAGTGTTTTAATGTTAATCAACGAGAAGGGGGGTGAAAAAAGGTTCAAGGACACATGAGGGGTTTGTAATTATTGAAAAAAAATGATATAATGAAAGGGGAGAAGAGATGGTCACTTCTCAATGACAACAACAATCAAATATAAAACAAGCCAATAAAATATCACTACAATCCACCGAAAACACTGCCACGTTCATCTATCTCAACATAAAAATTCCCTTGGTTGTAATCAACTTCAAAACAAGGGGTGAAAGAAGGATATGGGATATGTGAAGGGTTTGTAATTAGCAGAAAGTGAGATCATGGAAGAGGAATAAAACAATTATTGTTCACAAAATTAATCAATCGATCCATAAAATATTATTTAGTAAGGCTAGATGTACCATCCAATTGATAATCATTTGACTAAATAAAAATTCTTGTACATTTAACTAGTTTATTGTTCATTAATCAAAACTTTAACACATTGTGTTATCACATTTATTTGTAAGGGGGTGTTTTCCTAAGAAATGGACCCCTTTGGAGAAAAAATGGCAAGAACTGGGCTAAGACTCACTTAGCCTAAGTTTTGAGTGCGCAGGCACGTCTCGCTAAGCGACGCATAGATATGGGGTGACGAGATCCACGCACCCAGATCTATGACACAGAAGCCATATTGGACCTCCTTGACGTTCTACCTTTAACAAGGGGGGGGTCCGAGTTGGTTGTTTTAAAATGTGGGCCCCCCACTAATGTGTCTCCCTTTCCTTAACTCGAACCCCCCTCACCTAAAACCTCTTACCATTGCCTACCCCCTCCAAGTAGACCACTTACTACCATCCTTTACCGCTACTACTGCCTGTTAACATTTGTCTTCCACTTCGTATCTCACCTCTGCCCATCGTATCGCCCACTCTCCCTCCTCGTGTCATGATGGTACACCTGTCCTCTACTCACCCTCAGATCATGTCCCTTATCACTCCTACCTACCATCTCCTACCAAGTGTTCTACTCATCACCTCCTTCTAGGCATATGGTTCCCATCCTATCCACTGCCATGACCTTTTTATTTGCCCCCACTTCATCACCTTGTGCCACTACATCGCCAACATGTCCCAGTGCAACACCCACGTTTTCCACCACCCATATTTTCTCGGTCACCTTCCATCTGCCATGAATGTCCACATGGGTATATTTTGACTCACCTTCGCATCGATGGAACTATTTCCTCATCCAGATACTTGTCCACATCCGCAATCTGGGTCCCCTTGGAATAGGTCAAAAAAGCAGCAGGTAGCCAAGGGAAAACCACCATGTCATCCAGTGTAGGCATTGACTCTTCCCACTCATATCCCAATGAAGCAGTTAATGTAAATAAGGGAGGTGGGTGAGACATCGTCTCCTTCCTTAAATAGAAATCTAGAAAGAGACAAATCACAGAGACAGGATGCCAGTCTAGGCTGACAGATATCGCATTTGACAGAAGACTGCATGGGCAATCTCGTTAACATCTGCATGTACATCCCGACAGAGAAAATCACCAATGCAAAGCCTTGAACTCATGACAGGATCACACCTTCAGCAGGCTAGCCGGTTCTAAGTATATGTACACATTTTTTCCATTTTGTTAGTGTCGATGGTGGAGCAGAGCTCCCAATTGTAAATTTTTAGTAAAAGACTCTGGTTCTCTAGTTATGTTATGCATTTGAGATTTCTTGTCTAATGAAATTCATTTTCCCTTTCATCTCTTTGTAATGACTGTATTAGAACACTCCTGCATGGAATATCCAGTTGAGGATAGTTGTGTTTGTGTGATGTATGTTTGATCATAGTGACACCACTGTCGGTTTTAATTAGTTCCATGTGTTGTTTTTCTTCCAACATTGAATGACCAGGGCATGGATGATCCAGGTGGGCGATTATTATTGAATCATGATGTATGATTGATTTCAGTTCATGATAATTTCATTTAGTTCCCTGTAGCTCTGAGCCAAGAAGATCTTGTCTTTCGAGTTTTCTTCTCCATTGGTTGCCGAAATACCACTATGAAGCAAATCACTGACCGAAGTTACATCAAGACCTCACTTGTCTATGCATGCCAACCCAATTTTTTGAGTTAAAGCGATATAATCTTGAGACCGTGCCCATTAGACCACCCTTAAATTTATTTACTATGACATACAAATTGATGGGCCTTGGGATTACCTATGCTGCAATCCAGAGGTGACTTCCAACACCAAAATTTTTGGCGCCACTGTCGGGGACGAGGTTGAATATTTTCCCTAGGATTGAATGACAAATATTACTGGTTCTAAAGGTGCATCAGGGCCCAGTACATCAAGATTGTGACTGTACACCTGGAGACTCCACTATGGAGAATCTATTAAGGCTAATCCACTGATGACTCCATTGTTTCAATTGTGGCTTCTAGAGGCATTCACTTGAGTTCGAGTCCCCAACTTCCCTTAGCAACACCTGAAGCCGACCTAGAGAAAATTATCATAAAGGGAAATGCCCTTTGAGAGAGTACTTCTACTGCTGAACCAGGTATTTCTAATGATTTTCACTGTTCTATTGGAACTCAAATTTCTTCTTTTCAACCTTCTGTTATAACTATTGTTGGAGTTTCCCAAATTGTAAATTTTGGGAGTTTTCCTACTAAGTTTTTCCCTCCTGGTCTGGGATTGGAGGGAGAAACCCTTGTCACTCCACTCTCCCCTGAAATTACACCATGGTTTATAACCAGAGCCTCAAAATATTTTCCTACCCCAGGCTTCACCACTCCTCCTCCTATTACTGTTGACACTACCACAGAAAGAGAGACCCTAGTTCCCTCGATCCCTCCAACTCTTTCTCCAAATCCTCTGTTGTTTCCCTTTCCTCTTGGAAGCTCAGTTCTAGCCTCCCCTATTCTAACACCTTCACCTCCTAGTTATCCTCTACCTCACATCCCTATGGTAGGTGCTAATCCTCCTAGGAACAAAATGGATGCCATAGTGGCTGAAATATATGCCTCCTTGGTATTACCTCATCCCATGAATGTTCTCCTTGTTGGAGATTACCTGAAATATATGCCCAAGTTCACTGGAGAAGAGGACATAAATACTAAAGACAACCTTTTCTCCTTCTACAACTATGAATGCAATCTAAATATTGAAAACGAATATGTCTGGATGAGATTCTTTGTCCAGAGCCTTGATGGTGAGGTTAGGAAATGGTTTAGGGGATTGACCCTTGGATCTATTGTTGGGATTGAAGCTCTAGATGATGTTTTCTTGAGGAAGTGGGGGGATAAAAAAGATTTTATACATTACATAACAGAGTTTGGATACCTGAAGAGAGAGGAAGGAGAATATGTCTCTGACTGAGGGTGGTATCCATAAAGTGTCATAAATGGTATCATTTTTGTTGTAGTATGAAAGGAAGTGTTATACCACCATTCTTCAAAGGGTAACCATTTGAACACATGTTTGTTTATCAGAGACAAAGCAACGAAGGTATCCTTCCAGACATTTGTTCACTATCTCGGTTTGTCCATTAGATTGAGGATGATAGGATGAGCTATGAGCCAATTGAGTACCCAAACAAGAAAATAATGTTGTCCAGAAATGTCCAATGAAGATGGTATCTTTGTCACTTACAATAATATTTGGGTTGCTATGTAGCTTTTGAACTGTCTCCATGAATGCGGTGGCAATTGTACTAGTTTTGAAGGGATGAGAGAGTGCACAAAATTGTGCGTACTTGGTCAGTCTATCAACAATCACCATGATTACACTCTTTCCTTCAGACTTTGGTAACCCTGTCATGAAATCCATGGAAATCTCCTCCCATCTCTGACTTTGGATGGATAATGGTTGTAAAAGACCTAGGGTATTAATTGTTTCCACCTTATTTTGTTGGAAAACCAAACATTCTTCCACAAACCTTTGAACATCAGTTTTATGACCATCCCAAAAAAAATCCGTCTTGACTCTATGGTAGGTTTTCAAAAATCTCGAGTGCCCTCCTACTGGAGAGGTGTGCAATTCCAATAGTACCTTTTGTTTGAGTTGGGATTTCTTACATAAATATAAGCGATATTTGTACCATAGTGAATCATTTTTCCATGTAAATGTATCTGATCCACTGGAATCCTGCTGCAACTTTTGAATGAGAGTCCACACTTTTT
This sequence comes from Picea engelmannii, assembly GCA_009831015.1. Taxonomy (NCBI): domain Eukaryota; kingdom Viridiplantae; phylum Streptophyta; class Pinopsida; order Pinales; family Pinaceae; genus Picea; species Picea engelmannii. Next base: position 304,843 of record ML785094.1, on the reverse strand, counting down.
CGTCATTCTTCCATTCATCCCTTGCTTATATTATCCAATCAAGTTGGATGATCAAGATAGCACAGAGAAAAGCCTCAACATATTCATCCTTTCTTGAAATTACATCTGCCACAACATTTTTCTTCCCCTTTTTATAGAGGATTTCAAAATCATAACCCAATAACTTGGTTACCCATTTTTGTTGTTCTTTTGAAGATAGTCTTTGTTCCAAGAAGTATTTAAGACTATCATGATATTTTTTGATCTTGAAGTGCCTACCTATTAGGTAAGGAAACCATTTCTTCAATTCATGTAGTATTGCCATCATTTCCTTCTCATAAATGGGTTTGTGTAAGTCCTTTCCCTTGAGTGGTCAACTTTCAAAATCCAGGGGCCTTCCTTCTTGCATTAGGACAACACCAATTCCATTTCCCGAGGCATCACATTCCACA
>ML785094.1:265908-301647 GCA_009831015.1 Picea engelmannii | reverse complement strand
AAATCATTTATGTCCCTACACATTTCTTCACCTTCATCAAGAGTCCAACTAGGATTTTCTGGAGGCTTATTTGGTGTAGAAGTTCCCTTTTTGGGTGGCATGTTGGCCAAGTATCACTTTTGAACCTTGATTTTGAGGTGGTTCTTATGTTGTATCTCCCAAGTTTCTGCCCTTCTGGGTATGATACTTTATTTTATGTATTTCTATGATATTTATTCTCTGCAATTCCATAGGTCTGATCAAAATTGGATGTGCCATGTGGAATTTATGGTAACTTCCCCACAACTTGTCTATTTTTAGCCTTTCCAGGAGACCTCACTTGTATAGTGTTCCCCACACAAAATAATTGATATAAAATTCTGAAACTAACACCCGAAATACTACAGACTATCCACAATCCAATGAAACCAGTCCCACTCAATTTGGATAGTCTAGGAAGAAGTTATGATTGTTTTACCTGGAACACCTTCTTGAGACTAGTCAATAGGACTAGTCAAATACCCTATCTTACACAAGGTGTATCTACAAATTTAAGATGACCTAGAAGATGAAATTTTTACCAAATATACCTTACTAATTTTTGTAAATATCCTCTGGATTTCATGGTCTGAAACATTACAGAAAAGGGTTTATAGTGAAAATTCCGTAATGACTCAGTTCAGGATGATTCCAGAACCTTATTTTGTACAGGATGTATCTCCAAAAGTATAACGCCTCAGGATATGAATTTTGAACCCAACGTACCTTGATCCATATGATAAATATGATCCAAGCCATTCCTTCTGAAGCATTGTATAAACAAAGTTATAGTGAAAATTCCAAGGTGTCTCAGATGTAGCAGCGAAACCCCAAGACCTTGATCTCTGATACGATATGTTAAGAACCAAATATCAATATAGCATAAAAAAACATCAGAAAGGGTCCTCAACACCTTAAAAAAAAGATAATTTCAGATAATAAGCCTCTTGGAGGGGGAAACCTCCTTTTACCCCACTTAAATGTTCAAGTACAAGATGATTCAAAATTAAAATGTCTCCTTGGTATATATAGGAGACTAGGAGGTATAATTACAACTAATGGCCTAAATCCAACATAAATAAAATAACATTAATAATATAATATGCCCCAATTAAGGGGTAATGAGCCAATATTAGGGCTTAACAAAGGTTCAATAAAATGTACAACAAAATTCCTGCTGAGATAAAACCTATAGAGGCCTCTGCCAAGATCACTTATGCTAGAGTATTTGACCCCAATGTTTGCCTCATGTTAAGAGAAAGAAGAGCTACTCCATTGGCCCTTATGCAATATGCAGCCCTGGAAGTATAATCCAATGTGTTGGCAATTGACAGGCTTAGGAGCAAAGCCGATAGAGATAGAGGGAGAGGAATATCTGAGGCATCAACCTCTAGTTCTTTTGCATCTCACCCCCAAGTAGATGAATTAACCAAGATAGCGAAGTCCCTGTCTACAGAAATGGAGAAGATAAAATTCTAAGGGAATCAAGGTTATAAGAATGTCCCAAATACAGATAGTAGAGCCAACTTCAGGATGTTGAATAACAATGCTCCTCATATTATACAAATTGACAGAGACATAAATGATCAGAAAATTCAAACCCCTCTTAAAAAAAACCTTGTTATTGATGAAGAGATGGAAGAAGAAGAGCTTGACCCTGAAATCCATTGTATTGGGGACACCTCCCCATTTCCCCATTTAACTCAATCTGCCTACGAGGAGTCTCTCATGATCAGTCAAATAAATGAGCTTAGTAAGGGGGAGAAGGCCAGTAGCAGTCCCAATAAATACAACCTTCGGTCTAGGAAGAAAGAAGGGAAGTTTGACATCCCTGATTAGCCTTCCATATCAAAGAAGCCTGCTAAAGACACAACAAACATTAGTAAGGAAAAGAGAGCTCAGAATTCCCCACCAATAGCTAAAGACCCTGCCTCAGAGGTGAGATAAATTCCGAAGCCCCCTTCCTCCTTTAGTTTTGATCATGAAATCCAAAATATCAGAATCCCTGTGCCCCTTTCAAAGTTGGTTAAATGCGAAGACTTCAAAAAATCCATGTCTAAACTGTTGCAGTCTGAGTCATCTTTCCATTCCACAGACTCAGTAAATATACAAGACGAAAAGCCAACAATCATCTTAGGTCCTATGGTAGAAGATAGAGATGATTCATCCCCTTCCTTCTACACATCACTTAACATACATGACAAGGTGTTGCATAATTGTCTGATGGATTTAGGGGATTCCCATAATCTCATGCCCAAAATTGTCATGTAAGAAATCGGGCTGGAAGTCACAAAATCCTATCATGATTTGTACTCTTTCGATTCAAGGAGGGTGCAATGTCTTGGGGTCATCAAAGACCTGGTGGTAACTTTGTTTCAGCTGCCCATGAACAGTGTGGTCATGGATATTGTGGTGGTTTATGTTCCTCCCAAGTTTGGCATGCTATTGTCAATATCTTGGATAAAAAGGCTTTGGGGGACATTACAAATGGACCTCACATATGCTACCATTCCAGTGTTCATAGGGGAGCATAGGGGACTATACAGGGAAGCTTAGTTGGCCTACATTATCAGTGATGAAGAATACCCCACCAATCACCCTATTTTCTCTCTGGATACTGATTTGGGATCTAGCCTGTTACATCTCACTAATGATCCTAAGTCTCCCCTTAAAATTAGAAAGAAATCCCCCACCCTCTGGGTAGATTCTCCTTCAATTACCCCTGTTTGGAAAATTTTATTTGAAGAAGCCTATTCTAGGGAAGGAGCTAGTGCCAGAGTGGTATTTATTTCCCCTGCTCAGGAAAACATATCTCTGTCATACAAATTAGAATTTGAAGCTACCAACAATGTGGAAGAGTATGAAGCTCTGGTTTTGGGATTGAGAGATGCAAAAGACATGAGGATTGAAAAGTTAGCAGTGTTTGGCGATGCTAAGTCAATTATTTAGCAGGTTAGAAATATTTACCAAGCCAAACACCCTCGGCTCAGGAGTTACGGAAATGAAGTGTGGGACCTAATTGACAATTTCTTCTCGGCCTTCAACATTTCATTCATCCCTAGAGAATAAAATATAGTGGTCGATTCTTTGGTTTCCTCAACAAGAAATTTCATAGTCCCTCTACCTCCTAAACTCAGGTATGATTTAGAAATGAAATACATGCCCTCTATACCCAACAATATAAAGCATTGGAAGGTGTTTGAGGATAATCTTGAGATCAAAAGGTTCCTTGAGACAATTGATGAATTTTCAGCATTACACATTGATCAATATCCTGACTCTGGAGTGGGTACTCATGATGATATTTTCTGAGCAAGATTGTTGACCATCATATTGTCCAGTTTCTTAGAAATCACATCCCAAAGGGACTAGTCCCTTTAGAAATATTATTTGACAAAAATGATGTGGCAGTAAAGGGTACAATCTCAAATAATGATGTTTATGTGGCTGAGTGCAATATTGCCACATAGAAGGAACCAAAATTTGTCAAATTGTCAAGTATCCTGTCAAGAGAGCAGAGGGCCGAGTATACTGAGATATTAAAATAATTTGATGATGTGTTTTCCTGGACCTACGAAAACCTCAGGACATATGACACCAGTGTTATTGAACACAAGATCCCCCTGAAGAAGGAAGCCAAACCATTAGGGCAAAAGTTGAGATAGATAAATCATGTGTCATTGCCTATTATGGAAAGGGAGGTGAAGAGTCTTTTGGATGCTCAAATCACTGTGCCTCTGAGATATTCTAAGTGGATAGCCAATTTGGTCCCATTAAGAAAGAAGAGTAGAGAAATCAGACTTTGTGTCGATTTCAGGAATCTGAATAGGAGCTCTAGGAAGGACAATTACCCACTACCAAAGATGGAACATATATTGCAGAGGGTGACAGGCGCGTCCAGGATTTCCATGATTGATGGATTTTTGGGCTACAATAAGATCTCTTGCTGGAGGATAGAGAAAAAATATCCTTCACGACTCCTTGGGGTACATTCATGTATGCCAAGATGCCCTTTGGATTAATGAATGCAGGAGCAACCTTTCAATGAGATATGGATATCTCCTTCATTGGGGAGAAGGTTAAGTTTGTAGTCATCTATTTGGATGACATAACAGTCTTTTCCAGATTTGATAAAGAGCATTGCTATCATTTGAGGAAGGTCTTATTGAAATGCAGGAGGTTCAGTCTCTCTTTGAATCACAATAAATCATTCTTTTCAATGAAGGAAGGGAAACTACCGGGGCACATAGTATCAATTGAGGGGGTCATAATTGATCCTAGCACAGTGGAAGTGATCCAAACCCTATCACTCCCAAGGTCTAGGAAAGAGGTTCAATCCTTCCAGGGAAAAATTAATTTCTTGAGGAGGTTTGTTTCCATTTTTTCTAAACTGGTGAAGCATATCACAATCATGCTTAGAAACGGAAATGAAGTAAAATGGACTGTTTAATCCTGAGAATCCTTCAGCCAAATCAAGAAGGAATTGACTGAGTCACTTGTGTTTGTTAGTCCTGATTATTCCAAGGATTTTCTGCTTTTTTATTTTGCTTCTTTTGATACGGTGGCACCTTTTTTATTGTAGAAGAATGTTGAAGGGCTAGAGCATCCAATTTCATTTTTTAGCAGGGCATTGAGAGATGTAGAGACAAATTATGACATCATGGAGAAACAAGACTATGCCTTGGTAAAGGCTCTTAAATCCTTCAGAATATATATACACATTCATATATTAAAATCGGTACTTACCTAATTTTTTGAAATTACACGAAATTACTACCATGGTATGTATATAGACGTAAATAAATAAATAAAAGATGTTATGCAAAAAAAGAGAAAAATGAAAAATTTACATTCGAAAAATTAATGTAAACAAATACCTAGAATAATCATTGTCAACATTATGTGCTCCCTCTTTATTGACATCCAAGGAGGAATGTTATTGTTGATAACAAAAATAGGCCACACTGAGTAAAAAGACTGAATCTCTCCAAATGTATTAACACCGTTAGTTTCCAATGAAAGCCTAACATTACGAGGTTCATCTGTAAATTCTGGCCATTTTGCAGCAATTTCCTTAAATGCATAACTATCTGCAAGAATTCGAAGAACACCATCTTCAATTCTCTTTTGTGCATGGTAATCTATAAACTCTCTTATTCTTTGGCACATGAATAATCGTTGCAAAAGTGGAATTATGGGAATATGTCGAAGAATCTTTCGAGGGACCATTTTTGTTACTTGATCGGTTCAATATCTACTAATACCACATACCTTGCATTTTGTTTTCGGCGCATGTTGTTCATAATATATAATATGATCATCAGGACATGCATCTATACTTTGATACTCCATTCCAATGTCTTTGGTAATGACATGTAAATCTAGATATGTGAGAGGTAAAATATTTGACGACGGTAACAAAAGTTCACCTAACAATCAAAAACTTAAAAAATAAATAGTTAATGTAAAGAATGGTAATTGCAAATATTGTATTTTTATTTTACACATTAATTACACTAAAGAAAATGGGGAAAATTAAACCTTTATATAGATGTGATGAAACATATTAAATACCTTAGGATCTATGTCATACAAGTGTTCGACAAATGATTTGTAACCTTTAAGTTCATCGTCAACAATGTAGTGGAGAGAATATTTTCTCTTGACCCATTATAAAGTCGTTTATTTTCCTTTTCAATAAGAGGTTCATCATAAATACCATCACTATTGTCCCCATGATCCTCATCTAGATGACCAAATAAGTCTTGGATCATTTTAATTGTCCCATCATCTTGAACTATGTTATTATTGTAATCTACTTCCATCAGATCATTAACTTGATCTTCAATATTTGCTTCAAGTTCTTCATCTTGTACAACATTTCTGCTACTACTAGGTGCTTTGTGCATAAAGTTAGGGGGGGAATCTAACTTTATAATTACAAACAATCATGAAACATTAGTGCATGTATAAAACAATATAAAATTTTGAGAATACAATAAATATTAAAACAAATAATGAATATATATATATATATATATATATATATATATATATATATATATATATATATAGCTAATTACCATGGGATGATATTCATTTGATACCCCATCCATGTTCCCATATTTTCTACAATGGTTTTTAGCTGTTGATATTAAAACTCTTTTGGGACGTCTAGTACAACAATTTTTGCAAGGGAAATAACATTTACCATCACCCTTTTCACCCTATTTAATTTGTTTCCCACCTCTAATGATTTCTTAAATTCTTCCCCACAGACATATACTGAAAAAAATACTTGTTTTGGTTCTCCAAGAAGACCATCTTATATTCTTTCTGAACTGTCGTTATTATAGAAAACTTGTCACAACATCCGTAAAATGAAACATATTTGTAGATTTTATAACATCAAAATTGCGACAATAGTTGACCAATTCAAATTTGACTTGGTCAAATACTAGGTGATCGTTGGGGTGGGGAAAAGCTAGTGTCCATATCGTCGCAAGTGCGACGGATATTTCACCAATGTCGCAAAAAAGACAAAAAAATTATGTTGTCGCAAGAGAGACCTCCTCCAAACTTCGTCGCAAGAGCGACGTTATCGAGAAATATGGAGAAGAACATTTAAAATTTCCTCTATTTTTCGATAGTATGGCCAATTTTGTCCATAACATCGCAAGTTTTCCAATCTGTACTAGTATGTTGCTTTTCACAATTATTGCAAAGATATCTTTCCTATTGAATCTGTTTATCAATGTTGTTGTGAAGAATTTCAATTATTATATCATCATTATAATCATGAAGTTCAGTATAAAGAAACTAGTCAGTTGCATGTGGAGATAGTTTTTCATTACAAAGGCTATATTGTGCATGTTGTTCATGTCACGGGGATTGATGAAATTAATCTTCAGCCCTTTTTTTGCATAAAAATCTTGTTGTTTTAGGATCTTCTCAAGAAGTTTTTTCACAAGAAACATATCAGAAATTTAAAAGATTTGTTGTTGCCCCTAATTGTAATACAAAAAGTGATGATTATAAACTATTTCAAGGAGATCAAGTGGATTATAGTCTCACAAATAGAGTAGAAATGATAGATGAACAACTTGGTTTTCTACATCAGTTGGATTTTTGTCATACTTTTTATGACCCCAGTGGCAACTTACATGGAGACAACTTGTTCATAGGCTTCCCATATTGCAACATTTGGAATCCGGTTAAAGTGCAACATTAAGTATGAGCTTCCTATTCATTTTTTGCTGATTTTTACTTATTTATTTTTGTATTCTTTTGTTTAGTTGCAAAGAGGAAGATCAATTTGTTAGTAGAATGATTACATGGTTGCATTCAAAATTCTCCCACACATAATCAACATGATTTCAGCAGGTTAGTAGAGTAGGATGGTTGAATAAGCTCTCATTTCAAGCATCTAGTTTTTGTTTTCATTTTGATGGCATGTTGTAGATTAGTAATAATGACTCCATGGCTCAATGGAGACACTGGCTTCAAGTCTGACCAGTTTCAATTTGTTTTTTCAGCTTCCGAGAAATTTTGTCTTCGGTTAAGCATTTGCAGGGACAATTTGCAGAGATAGAGGAAATAAAGGAACACAATCTATAAGTTCTTGATGCCTCATGTAACACCCCAGGTTGTGAACCCCCATTTTAAATAATGTATTGTTACAATGCTGAGAGGCCTAAGTTCCCAAACAATTATTTCAAGGGCGAGTATGCCCAATAAATGTAATGCTTTGATCATTATCAATAATAAACACATCGTTGGTTGCTAGACAGACAAATACTAGAGTTATAGGGGGATATGATTCGAAAAGAGAAGGGGATTGAGAGGCTAAATGTTGTTCCCATGTTAATTACCTTTTTTCCTAAAGGGGAGAATCATTTATGTGAGCTTCTTGGGGAGGCCAGGAGGTTCTTGATTTCCCCACGAACATACTTAAACCCACCCCTGGTCCTTTTGTGGGGTTGGTCATTGGCTTGTCTATTTTGTCACATTTATGTTACCCTATTTTGACCCTCACGCACTCCCATGCACTTACCTACCTCCTCCATCCATCCTCACTAGTGTATTGGTCTCAGGAAGCAGGACCAAACTGTGAAAGAATTATCCATGAGATAGTTGGCTGTAGTGGCCACTGGTGTGATCCATTCATGCCTTGAGGCCTGCATGTATGAGATGTAGTGCCACCCTGTGTCCAGGATGGCTCACAAATACGAGTCCTAAGTTTTATAGCATTGATATCCTGGACCAGTTGTGCTGGAGGCCCGAATAAGGAGAAGGACTACCTGAGGGACCGCATGGTAGATAAAGGTGGAGGTCCATTATCTCGTGTGGTGCAAGCTGGGTAGAAGAGAGCTAGGTACTTGGATTTATGTGAGTTCTGGGAAACCTATGAGGGATTGAGAGCTGACTAGTTTGAGAAGCCAAGTTCACTCTGGAACTGTCCTTATGGATTCATAGCCCTGGCTCAGGGGTGACGTTGTTGTTGAGATTTGGAGTAGTAATATATACGGTTGGGTGGAACGTCCTTGGTATGCAACCAGTTGGTGTCATATTTCATAAAGATAAGTGCTATTTGTTGTGATATTATTATCTGTGTATGAATGTATTCCTTTATGTATTTAATTATTGTTTAATTGAATCTTTAGAATATGCATGCTTGCTAGTTATTATTTTGCATGTCGTTAATTCTCTTATCTTATGCTTCTTTAATAAATAAAAAAGGTATCAGTAACATAAGGAAGTCCAAGGGTGGGCTTGCAGGTAGCATACCCCAACCTGTGGCTGGTGGAGTATGTTACAGATTGGTATCAGATCCTCAGGTTGAAACACTGAGCCGGTATGGGTCAGGTTTGTTGGTCAGAGTCTTGTGGTTGATATTGAAATCTGACCATGAAATTGAAAAGCTCAGGAGGAATGGAATTGTAGAAGATGCGCAGGAGACAGAGCATCATAGATCCTCTATAAGGGTTCGAAGGATCGTGACTATTCCTTTTGAATTTGGGAGTGATCACCACTGTAGGATCAGGAGAGATATGGGATCATTGGATCGGAGGATAGGTGAACAGGGGTCGTCCGATAAAAAGGAAGAAAGGTTAAGGTCACGATCGTCAGATCCCATTGAAGAGAGAGATCAATGACTAATGGGAATTGTTGGGAATCGAGTTGCATGGGATTTAATTTCCCAAGGAGGTCCCGCAATCCAAACCATGGTTTTACGAAGGGGTTACATGTCAAATTTAGGAGAATTACAGGGCGAAAAGTGTGTTAGTCCAAACCGTCAATGCGTGCCCCCACAAATTTAAAGGCATGTAGTGATGTGACATATTAGAGCTCAAGCGACGAACCTCTGAATATTCGAAGTAGCTGGGAACCGTCGATCTATAAGAGGACATGCATCCACCGATCGTGTGCTCTAGATAAAGCACTCTAGGAAAAAGTGAGTGAGGAGGGGGTTTAAAGTTTGAGACTTCTAAAACCTGAAGAGCCACACATCACCAAATCCAGGGCTTTGGATGAAAGCCAGTGGGGCTAGACAATTTTTGAAAATTGATATTTCTGAAACCCAAAGACCCGAAGGGATCTCAGCCATTGATCTGTCAAGAGCCACACGTCACTAGATCCAGGGCTTCAGAGGAAATCAAGTAGGGCCAGATAGATTTTGATTTTTGAGATTTTTGGATTCTGGAGTCCTGAAGGAATCATAACCGTCGATCCGTGGGAGACATGTGTTAGAAGAATGCGAGCTTCATAAAAAAACATTTTTTTAAAGGAAAGAGGTTGAAGTTTGAGATCTCTGAAGTCTGGAGCCCCGAAGTAAAACATAGCCATCATATTGAGGAGGACACATGGAGCATATCCGTGAACTCCGGGTGAAGAGCCAAAGTGAATCTTAGTCATCCGATCTAGGAGGACACTTGGAAACAGATTGGCTAGTTCAAGAATTCAGGGTTCGGGAGAATTGGAAGTGTACTAGAATGAAAAATACCGAAGTCTCGAAGCCCAAAGAGTTGAAGTTGTGGGGCACGATGACATCACCTGGAGGTGATGTGGACCCCAGAATTCTAAAGTGACGTGGCTTGCGAATGTCACCTGGAATGATGTGGACACATGGGATGTGTGCCACATGTTAGTAAGATTTGAGCATTTGGAATATTGAAAATTTGATTAGAATGTGACATGTGTCACCTGCCTGATTGGGCCATGTGTCCTCTTCCAACATATCACCATGTGGCGAGAGATCGTGCAGTACAGAGACTGGGCACTCTAGAGGGGAAAGATGTGACAGTTTGCATTGGTTCAGAAACTCCTGAAGGCCGGTCTACATACCGACCGTTGATTCCAGAAGACACACGTCGAAGGATCATCAACTTCGGGTGAAAGAAATCCAGGAGAAAGTGAAGGAGGGAAGTTTGAAACTTATGAAGCCTGAAGAGCCGAAGCAATTCACAACCATCTATCTATGGGAAGAAATGTGTCAACAGATCATGAACTCTAGGTAAAAGCGTTCCGGGAGGAGGCAAGTGAGAAACGTTGACACTCCCGAAGCACGGAGTCTCGAAGTGGATCTCGATTGTTGATCATGAAGGAGGAAGAGGACTGTTGATCCAGTCCTGGATGAAAGTTTCGAAGTCTCAAAGCTCTGTACATGCACTTTTTCAGCTAAGCACATAGTCATGGCCATGGTCATATGCAGATTAAGAGCTGAAGGATGAAGGGCTAAGGGCTGAATTGGTTGTCTTCGAGACAGAAAGGTGCCAAGGAAGGATTTAGCTGCGGTTTCTATTCATGGTCACCTGGGAAGGTGGTTTGAAGGAAGTGCCTGCGCAGGATGAAATTATGTGTCATCCAAGTATAACAGGACACTATTATTTTTGGAGAATGGGGATATGGTCTCCATGAACAAAAAAAAAAGAAAGAGACATGTAGCATTGTTTGGCAATTTTGTTTATTATATGCATCATTCTAACAAAATGGTGGCTTGCACATTTTTCAGAATTAATGGGCTTAAGCACATCAACTCACGATGCATATTGAGGAAATGGAATAAGGTGAGGGACCCTCCATTCATGATAAGGAGGCCGAAGGCCAAAATACCAGAGTTGGTAATGCAGAGACAGAGTCCAATGGACACAAGGGAAAAGGAGAGTAGGAAACATTAATAGAAATAGTAAGAAGCTTGAATATGGAAGTGCAGAGCTACAAAGAAGACAACAAGAGACTGATGAGAGAGAAAATTCAGATAAATTCTTAAGTGTTGTGGATCTTGAATCAGTTGCAGAGGAAAATGAAGAAGGGATTGAACTCAAGACAAGAGGAAGAAGGCAAGTGTCATGAAAGGAGAAATTATTGTGGAAGAGATGGTTATTCTAGAAGTGCTAGCAGAGCTCATGGACACCACTCACCTCCTTACTCATAAAGAAATCTTTATGCATCAGATGATCCCATAAGTAGTCTAGAGGTGCCCCCTATCAGGCAGCAAAGAAGAAAACAAGAGGTATATAGTTTGCAAGGAGATATGAGGAATCTCATGCCACCTTCCTTCGATGGAGAAAGTGAAAGGGAAGATGATGTCAAGTCATGGTTGCTTGGGCTCTAGAGATATTTTCAGCTGCATAGATATTCATCAAACCTGGAAGCCAAGATTGCCACCTACCATTTACACGGGAAAGCTACAGTGTGGTGGGACCAACTGAAGCAAGTGGAGCATGTTAATGAAAGTAAGATCACTTGGAAATAGTTCAAGAAGTACTTCTAGAAGGATTACCTCTCAGTGGATTTCTATGAAAAGAAAATGCAAGAGTTATTGAACTCAGGTTGGGAAGCATGACTATGGCAGAGTACGAGAAGAAGTTCTTGGGATTGTTAAAATATGTCAGGTTCATTAGTGATGAGAAAGTGAAAATACAGATATTTCTAAGTGGATTTCCAAACTTTTATAAGGAAAAGATCAAGTATGATGAACCCAAGACCTTGACTGAGGCCATAAGGAAGGATAAGTACATGTATGAGCAAGGCTAGGGAAGAGAATCCTTGCAGAAATCTTAGAAGGACAAGAAAAATATTAAGTCTGATCAGAGGAGAAAAGGATTCAATCCTCCCTTCAATAGGAATAAGTCTAATAGAAATCATCAAGATCAATATGCTAAGGGAGATTTCAAGAAGGAATATTCCTTGGGAAAAAGGGGAAGACCACCAATCCAATGCTAGGGATGCAAGGAAGATCACTTGTACAAGGATTGCCCACACAGAAAAGATAGAGTGAAGACTATGCACAACATCCAATAGGCTACAACATTCAAAGATATGGGAAGAATCTATGCAACTTTAAATGATTGACAAGTAGAGTACCAGTCCAATATGATCGAGGTGGAAGGTAACATCATAAATCAACCTATTTCTATTTTGATTGATTCAGGAGAAAGTCATTTCTACATTGATCCTAAGATAGTGGATATATTACATTTGGAGAAAAGTAAACTTGGAAAAGCAGGTTTGGTTCAGTTAACCACTGGAACCAAAAGAAGAATCCATGATATGGTCAGAAGTTGTTCCATAAGTCTAAATGGCGTGAATACTAGTACTGATCTAAATATCATACCATTGGGGTCTTATGATGTTCTGATTGGGATGGATTGGTTGGACAAGCATCATGTTGTCCTAGATTGTCATAACAAGACATTTACATGTCTTGATGGAAATGGAAAACAGAGCACTGTGAAAGGAGTTCCAAGACCCATCTCTATAAGGGAGATTTCGACCTTACAACTGAAAATATGTTTTAGAAAAGAATGTCAACTATATGCAGCTCATGTGGAAGAGATAGATAATATGAAGGGGCCAAGCCTTGAAGATTTCGCAGTACTACAAGAATTTGAGGATGTATTCCGAGCAATAAACAGATTCCCACCAAGAAGGGAGATATATTTCTCAATTGATTTAGTGCCAGGAGCTTCCATGGTGTCAAAAACACCTTACAAAATGAGCATGCCAGAGTTAAAAGAATTACAAATGTAGTTTGAGGAATTGTTGAAGAAAGGGTACATACGTCCAAGTGTTTCACCTTGGGGAGCACCAATACGTTTTGTCAAAAAGAAGGATGGAACCTTGAGGCTGTGTATTGAATTCCGAAAACTGAACAAGTACACTATAAATAACAAGTATCCGCTACCCCGAATTGATGACCTCTTTAATCAGATAAGAGGAGAAAATACATTTTCAAAGATTGACCCAAGGGCACAATACCATCAGGTAAGAATCAAGGAAGAAGACATTCATAAGACAACTTTTAGGACTAGGTATGGGCATTATGAATTTGTAGTGGTGCCATTTGGACAAACCAATGCACCAACTGTCTTCATGTGCTTAATGAATGGCATATTCCAAAATTATTTGGACAATTTTTTCATAGTATTCCTGGAGGACATACTTATATATTCTAAGTTTGAAGAGGAGCATGAACATGACTTAAGATTGGTATTGCAAATACTGAGAGAAAATCAATTGTATGCTAATTTGAGTAAGTGTTCTTTTTATCAAAAGCAGATCCATTACTTGGGACACATTATATTAGAGCAAGGCATAGCAGTATACCCATAGAATATCAAAGCCATTAGAGGGTGGCCAACACCCAAAAATGTGCCAGACGTCATATATTTTATGGGATTAGATGGCTACTACAGAAGGTTCATAGTAGGGTTCTCTAAGATTGCTCATCCCATCACTTCTTTGCAAAATAAGGGAACTAAATTTGAATGGACACTCAAGTGTGAAAATAATTTTAATCTGTTGAAGGAATTAATTACTAGTGCACCTATGTTAAATATTGTTGACCCAAATGAAATGTTTGTGGTATGTACATACACTTGTAAGGAAGGACTTGGGGGAGTCCTCACGCAAAATGGACATGTCATTGGATATGAATCCATAAAGCTTAAGGAACATGAGAGGAACTATGCCACGCATGACTTGGAACTTGTTTCCATTGTTCACACCTTGAGGATGTGGAGGAATTATCTCATGGGGAAGAAATTTGAATTAAGAACAGACCACATTGGTCTGAAGTATATTTTTGAACAACCAACCTTGAATGCCAGGAAAACAAGATGGCTGGAATTTTTAAGTGAGTATGACTTTGATATCAAGCATATCAAGGGAAAGGAGAATAAATTTGATGATGGACTTAGTAGGAGAGTGCATATCATGCATGCTAGTACTATCGGTATGCATCATTCAGAATTGAAGAGAAGAATTTTAGATGGTCTTGTTACAGATTAGCATTACCTACAGGTAAAGGAAAAATTACAGCAAGGAGATGTACAACAAAAAATAAAGGAAGATGGATTACTCATGCATAAAAATAGAATCTATGTTCCTAGTTCTGGAGAATTGAGGAATTTGGTACTAAAGGAAATGAATGGTGTTCCTTATGTTGGACATCTTGGTTACCAGAAAACAATTATAGTAGTAAGAAGCCAATTCTTTTGGTCGGGAATGAAGAAGGATGTTTTTGATTACATCGCTTGATGTATGTAATGCCAGAAGGTGAAGGTGGAGCATAGGCACCCAACGGGTTTGCTGCAGCCATTGCCAATTCCATAGAAGAAATGGGAAGTGATCACCATGGATTTCATCATAGGATTACCCAGAATGAATAAGAAACATGATTCAATCATAGTGGTGGTTGACAAATTAACAAAGGCTACTCATTTTGTGCCTGTGCAGACAACGCATACAATGACTAATATTACATAAATTTTCATGAAGGAAATTGCTAGCTTGCATGGGATACCTAGGACAATTGTCTCGGAGAGAGATACAAAGTTTACCTCCAACTTCTGGAGGGGATTGTTTAAAGGAGTTGGCACAAATCTAAACTTTAACACAACATATCACCCCTAGATAGATGGGAAAACAAAGAGAGCCAATCGAATAATTGAACACATGCAGAGAATGTATGTGATGGATAAGCCATGTAAGTGGGAAGATTTCTTACACTTGGTTGATTTTTCATATAAAAATGGGTATCAAGATTCATTGAGAATAAGCCCATTTGAACCCTTGTATGGTAGGAAATGAAATACTCCAGTGATCTGGGACAACCCCACAGATAGAATGGTACTTGGGACAGAGTTGCTCAAGGACATGGAAGACCAGGTGGTCAAGATTAAGAAGAATTTAAAGGTAGATCAGGATAGGCAAAAATTTTATGCAGACAAGAGAATTTAAAGTAGGGGAGCATGTACTTTTGAAAGTGAAGCCTAAGAAAATCTCTTTAAAATTGGGTAGTTGTACAAAGTTGGCAGTCAGATTCTCTGGTCCATTTGAAATATTGGACAGAATAGGGCTAGTTGCATACATGCTTGCATTACCTGCTTCCATGAATGTGCATAATGTATTTCATGTATCTTTACTAAATAAATATGTAAATGATCCTAACCATGTTATTGATTGGCATCAGATTCAGGTAGAGATGGAGGGAGACTTTCAGGTTCAATCAACACGGTTATTGGAAATAAAGGTAAAAATGATTCAGAATCGAGTTATAGAGCTGGTAAAAGTCTAGTGGACCTGCTATGGTCCTGAAGATGCTACCTGGGAGCATGAAGATGTCATGCGGGAAGAGTACCCACAAATTTTTAAATAAATTTGAAATTTTGATCTCTATTTTTTATATGCACCGAGGACATTGCCAAAATAAGGGGGAGGGGATGTAACACCCTAGGTTGTGAACCCCCATTTTAAATAATGTATTGTTACAATGCTGAGAGGCCTGAGTGCCCACACAATTGTTTAAACGACCACTATGCCCAAGAAATGCAATGCTTTGATCATTATTAATAATAAACACATCGTTGGCTGCTAGACACACAAGGACTAGAGTTATAGGGGGATATGATTCCACAAGAGAGGGGTCTTGAGAGGCTAAATTTTGTCCCTATGTTAATTACCTTTTTTGCTAAAGGGGAGAATCAGTTATGTGATCTTTTTGGGGAGGCCAGTAGGTTCTTGATTTCCCCACGAACATACTTAAACCCTCCCCTGGTCCAATTGCGGGGTTGGTCATTGGTTTGTCTGCTCTGTCACCTTTGTGTTACCTCATTCTTACCCTCATGAATTCACATGCACTTACCTACCTCATCCATCCATCCTCACCTGCATATTGGTCTAGGGAAGGAGGACCGAACTGCAAAAGGATTAGCCACAGGATAGTTGGTTGTAGTGGTCGCTAGTGTGATCCAGTTGTGACTTGAGGCTTACATGTCTGAGATCCAGTGGCCTGTGTCTAGCATGGCTCATAGCTACGAGTCCTAAGTTTTCCAGCATTGATATTCTGGACCAGTTGCGCTAGAGGAACGAATAAGGAGAAGGAATGCTTGAGGGACTGCGTGGAAGAGAAAGGTGTAGGTTCGTTCTCTCAAGTGGTGTAAGATGGGTACTTGGATTGTTGTGAGTGTTGGGAAGCCTATGAGATCTTGAGAGCTGTCTAGTTTGGGAAGCCAATTTCACTTCAGAACCATCCTTGTGGATTCACAGCCCTGGATCAAGGCTGACGTTTTTTTTGAGATTTGGATCAGTAGTGTTTGCGGTTGGGTGGAATTTCCTTGGTCTGCAGCCAGTTGGTGTCACATTTCATAAAGATAAGTGCTCTCTGTTGTGATATTATTATTTTTGTATTAATGTATTCCGCTGTGTATTTAATTATCGTTTAATTGAATCTTTAGAATATGCATGCTTGCTGGTTATTACTGTGCATGTCATTAATTATATTATCTTATTCTTTTTTAATAAATAGAAAAGGTATCGGTATCAGAAGGAAGTCGAAGGGTGGGTTTGCAGGTAGCATACCCTGACCTATGGCTGGCGGGTATGTTACACCTCACAGGGAGAGAGTGATACCTAATTGAAGATAGTCTTAACACCTAAATATGCATGTCAAAATTGCTCTTTGTTGCAAGAATGATGTTATTTTTGTAGAACCAAAAAACATTGTTCCTACAAGCGCTAGTTTTGGAGCATACTATCCTTTGCATTATTTTGTCGAGTTTTTCCATTATCTAAAAAAAAATTGTTATTTCTTGTGAATATTCAGAGGTATAAAATGGAACTTTTATTAAATTAAAAGGTTTATTTTTTAATTAAATAATAAAAGGGATAAAATAAATTATTTTATTTCCCTTTCATTATATGTCAAAATCATAAGCACTCGGGATTGTGGGCCAAGTCCAAAGTCAATATAACACTTAAGGTGTATTTGTTATTTTCAAAATGACATATCGAGCATCAAATGTCGAGTGTCGAGCCAAGTCATCACGCAGTTCTCAGGTCAAAAATTTTAAAGGTGAAAAATATAAAAATATTGGGTTCCACAAGTTCAATCTACAAGTTTAAGCATCGAGCACTCATTGAAATTCCCCGAGGGACAAACTAAGTGAAATCCATGAGGAGGGAGCCCACAAGAGGATACATAATTTGCATGTTGTTTTGACCATGCATTGCAAATGGTGGTATATATAAACAAAAGCAAGTGAGCTTATATTTATCCATGTGGGACATAATCTCATACTCAACAAAACATATGCCAAGTATCAACAATACAATGCTAGATGATAAATAAAAACTCCAGCTATGATCAAGCACTAAAATACCTCCAAAAAAGTGTCAGGTCTACCTAAAACATGGAGCGCCAGGGAGTGAGTATCCATTGCATCCACTAGCATTGATGTGCAGGTGTCAAGATAAGTCAACAACTGAAACAATCATGAAAACAACTTGCCACAGCCTGGTTTGGTAGATCCTATTGAAGTTTTTTTTTACAAAGTATGTTATTTCATAGATGCATTTTATCTTAGTTCTCAAGGTGACAATATCAATAAGTAAAGATACGAGTAAATAGATTCTTTACAAACATGTCAATCAATCCTATAACTGCAGTAGACCTGGTGGAGAAGGGTCAACTATCTTCACTGGATGTGGGGTTTGCATGTCAAATATGTTGTTGGTTTTATTATATACTCTTATGTTAGTCTTACCCTCACATATTGACCTTGGTTCATATTTAGTAAGCTTCCCAACAAAATCCCTTCAAAAATATCGATCCCTTTGGTAAACCACTGGGAAACACAGTACAAAGGATGTCTTGTGCAGTCTCACCCGAGATAGCTCTATGGGCGGATAAAATACTCAGGTGTTTGCAACCTAATACTGAGTGAGATCTAAGGTTGTGCACTGTAAAATTTATTCATTCAATATCATAGCTAGTTATAACATTCATTTGATGCACGTATGTGGAATGCCAGATCTAATTAGTTTCTTCATCTATCTAATATTCATCAATTACTTAGACATAAAGATGAATTCATGCATTCACATAACAAATTATTACCCTGATTCACCTCCTCCTGGCTTACGACCACAAAGATTTGTCTCTCGAGCTTTATTATAGGTTAGAAATATATCATGTCACGTGTGGTTACACTATTAGTTCTTCCTCCCTCCCATAGGCTCCTCGATCTCGGCAAGGCTGACTAGATCGCACTAGGATCCTCAACCTATGATCTAACCCTTAGGATCGAGTCACTCACTCCTTCAATATCTCACCATATTAATGACTCATACAATTCTTACAATTCTCTTCCTCTTTGTTGGGACTCCCTCCTCCCTTTGTATATCCTCTTTATCTCCCCTTATGTTTCCTAAGTACTACTTATTTATATCCTCATCTCACTAGCCATTACAATGCATCACAAAAACCCTAACCCTAGTGTCATTAGGTATTCCTTGCATGCATGCTTCACCTGCTTCTCTTACACGTGTTTTTTTTCCTTCCAGTTCTCTTCTACATGCTTTTCCTACAAAAATATCCTTTCTTCCTAGCTAGGCTTGCATCCAACATGACCCCAACATTGACATGTGGCTCGTCTCGAGCCACTTAAACCTTGTGCACCTCTTCTATATCTCCTATGAGAGCCTAGAACTTCTATATGAGTTCATGTGCTTGCATTTGAGCATGCACGGTCTTCTCCTTGAGTGCATCCAATACCTGCACTACAGTATCATCATTGATCATCTCTGTGCACTCTGCCTGATTTTGTACCATGTTCTTCTTTGCATCTTCGGCTTGTGCAATGAACTCTGGTTCCCTCTCTTGGAGCGGTTCCATTTGATCTTTATTCTCCTTCTTTTGTGTTTGCGCAACTATGATTTCCACCTGCATCTTTTTCATATCTTGCAATCCTTTGATGTGGTCAGTGATCAACATTATCTTCTGCCTCTTCTTGAGGTCTTGGATAGTTTCACTTACCCTTTCTTTATCCTGGTCCCACTTCTAGACCTGTTTATCCTCTTCTAGCTTCATCCATAGTTGTGTTAATTTCTCAAACAATTCGGTCGCTACGCGGACTTGTTGCTCCATCTCCTCTATCTACATTGTTTCTTCCTGCTTCCTCTGCTCCTTCACCTTTGGCGGAGTTGTAGGTATGAGATTCTCCCGTAGGTTCTCAATATCCTTCTTGTATTGATCAATTGTATGCACAATCTGATCAATATTTTGCATCATTGTGAGATCTTCCATCTGTGCAATGTTTGGAATTTTCTCATAGGCTATGACCAATCCCTTATCCGACCTATCTGTGTGGTCCTTATCCTATTTGGTTTTGATCTTGCCCTGCTAGAGTACTATTCCAAATCATCTCAACTGTCCTTTGTCTTCTGCAATTTCTCTACGTATGTCCATGCGCACGACTGTACCTCATGCGTGATGTTGACTTGTAGTTTATATAAGGCCTTGGTTGGTATCCAGTTCATTACCAATTGTATTTGGGCCAAATAATTCAAGGGTATCTACTCCACAATTTCATCCATGCACAACATGTTGGGTGTGACATGAAATGTTGAGCTTGGTTGTGCTATCGTCTAGATCCTATCCTGTTCGCTTGATCCATCCTCAACTCCTATCTGTGATGTTGTTGAAACTGATTCTATTCCTCTATCGGCCCTCTGTGTTTCTCTAATTTTCTTAAGGATCTGTCTCATGCCTGCTAGCTCATCTTGCATCCTATCCCTTTGGTGTTAAGCTTCGTGAAAGTCCTTCATTGTACGATCCTGGACCATCTGGGCTACGAGGTCCATGCCATTCTTCGTGATCATGTATTCTGGTGGCATTCTGTGCGCCTTAGATTTCTTTCATGCACCCCCTATTTGTATGACTAACCTCTCGGTTTGGCCTTGCTCTCGTTGAGTAGAACTTGATTTGGTTCCATGTGTTGTCTCAGTCTATTTCTCCTGTTCTTGTGGTGCCTCGGTTTTTTTCTTCTTCGCCACCTGAGTACCTTTGTTGGACACAACCCTTTTCTTATGTTGTGCCTTGTTCTGACCAGTCCTTGGCTTCTTGGGAACCATTTTATCTTCTGTAGGTGTTTGTTCCTGCACTTCCTCCACCTCCTTCTCTTCGAGCATCTCTTGATTCAAGACTGGAATCCTCCAGTCATTGTTCCAATCCTTGATGGCCATTTCTATGTCCTCTCCCTTGACATAGTACCACAGTTGTAGCCATTGGTTGTCAGGATCCTTCTGTGCTTGGATCCACATTGTATGGTTGGTCGCTTTGAAGTTGGCTATGCCTTGATACTTTGTGACCACTTATGGTGTAATCCTCCAAGTATTGGAGATGCTTTCCTATAATTCATTGTAATATCCTTCGAACAGGCATGTGTTCACCTTTTTTTTCTTGGTGTCTTGAGTGCGCCCCAATGATAGATATCACACCACATGGCAAGGAATGGATCTCATGGAAAATAATGAATACTGGTGCAGACCCCCAACCCGCAGGCCGAGATATGCTCACAGGATTGTTCAAATATCCTTGATCTGAAGTGGCTCTTTTGGATCCTGTTGGCAGCCAATCCACTTTTTTCACTATTTTATAAGCTGCCTACACCAATGTTTTGCAAACATCTATTTTTCGTCGCAATTTTCAAATAAATGACACTTTTATTTTTGCGACATTTGCACATTTACCTTCGTTTTGTTTTCACGACTGTAAGTGTGAAAACTTAGTCTTTCGAAGTCACATTGGAATCATTATTTGAACTGTCATGATCCTTCTTGTCAATATGCATATTGCACTTACTTTTCACTTATCGTTATGCAGCTGGCAAAACTTTCGAACTATACTCATTGGACATTCTTGTATTGATTGTGTGACTTGGTTTCATTGAGTTTGTAATGCATTGGCATTTGGATTTTCATTTTATTTGGCCTACTTGACCATTGGTTTCATGAAAATACATAGGGGTTATGATTAAATCTTTTATATATGTATTTTTATATAATGCCTATGTTAATGTTTTCATAACTATTGGTATGTTGATTATATGAAGACCCTTTGGCACCTTGATTAAACTATCGATATGAGCTGTTACAATACATTGGCGCATGGTTAAATATTTGGCATTGGTTTCAAATCGTATGTTGATGGTTTAAAACTATGGCATAATGTTTCAATTGCGCGCATTGGTTTATACACTTGCCACTGTTTTCATTGGTCAGCCAAGTGACATAATTTTTGAACTATAGAATAATGGGTAGAACAACTATGAGCCGACGGTTTTACTTTGGCAATAACTGTTTTGCATGGCAGAGATAAACTCCACCACCTTTGCACGATGGCATTTATGCCTATCCCTTATCCCTGTTTGCCTCTGTTAGCTCGGGTAACCCTTCCTACATTTTTCTCCTGTGTGTGCTATGATCCAAACCCTGGGCTTACCATGTGCTCGGCTCCATGGCACCAGTAGCGCGAATCGATCCAAACGGAAACCAAGCCTTGTTAATGTTCGACAATGCCCGAAAGGACTTGGAAGATAACGGATAGCTCACCTTCGTGCAACGATTTGAGGTTTTTAATCTAATTGTGGCACAACAGTTCGCTTTGACTTTTGATGGCTGTAGAGCCACGGTGGGCGACATACAGTTGGAAATTGATGAGAAGTTTATTAGTTCTACTACATGGTTACCTGCCATGGGCCAGCGTTGGTTCAAGAATTCGAAAGTGGAAGAGGTTCTGTGGCCACTATTGTTCGTCTCCCGAAAGGTCACCTCGTGTGATAGAGGTATGCCCATCTCTGCACTTAAACCATGATGGCATGATACTTTGATGATAGTCAAAAAGTTCGTGACCTGTGAAGGTCGATATGGAATTGTGTTTCTCTACCACCTGCGTTTGTTAATGAATTTTATGGGATACCCATTGAATATGCCCTTTTACTTTTAGTGCAGCCTATATAAAATGTCGAAAAGGTTTAAAAAGGAGAAGGTTGACAGTAGCTTGTTTCACTATGGACTTATTAAACTTATCATTGTTCATTACTTGAGTTTACACAGTGATAGTTGGAGAGCTTTCATCGCTCGAAATGGTTTTGATGATACAGACCCTGTCCAGGTTGACAAGCCTGTGGTAAATGAAACCAAGGTCGGGCCACCCGTGCCCTTCCATATCCTATTTCCCTCTCCTAAGCCTTCTTTCGACCTTGCTATTAAATTACTAGACATTGGAACTGAGAAGGCCGAGGCTATAAAGAAACCTATGAGCAAAAAGGCTAAGGCAGACCCTACTGCTAATGCCAAGGGTAAAAAAGAACGCTTGACTTATTTCGAGAATGGCTAGGAAAAAACCTAAACCCTCTGTTGAGTCAAAGCCTATCGTCCTAAGTGAGGATTCAGACTCTGACGTAGAACGTTTCTTAGCTAGCGAGTACCCTTACTCACAGGGTTTATGCCCCGAACCACCTTATGATTTCGTGACGAATCTTCCCCCCTGCCTAAGGAATAACCCTGGCTACCCTGGTATTAAATTGCCTAACGAAACCCTCAGCAATATGTCCAAACCCTCGCCTTCTTTTTAGAAACCCACACAGTTTCCCTGTGACCAATGTGATTTATGGTTGGAACGATACTACATCGACGTTCCCATACTCCAATAAAAAATCCAATCACTGGAAGATCAAGTTGCAGTGTTAACCAGCCAAAGAGACCAACTCCAAGAAACTAATAAGAAGCAGAAGACAACCGGCTCCATCCTTTTCAAGAATGTTGAATCGGCCACAGCCATTATCAACTCCAAATTGTCATGACCAAGCCATCTTCTCGCCATACATGTATGGATTTTGATATCGTTTGTTTTGTGAGTAACCGGGATTAATATAGTGATTGAAATTTGGTCTTCGAATAACTCTGTTTATATTTTGAAATGGCTCTGTCATAATGTGTTCATCCTGTATATTTTTCGCTTTGCTAAAAATGAATGGAATTTCGTTTTGGATATATGATTTGATCATTCCCAGTATAGCCATTGATAGATTTTTATTGGATTTGAACGGTCTTTGTTTGGATTTGATTTGCTAGTTTGTCTGATTGAGTTAACAAAATTAATGGTTTGCTTTCAATTCAATTTGTTTTGTATCCATTCCGAACAGGAAGTTTTTCATGCTCAATTTAGAATACGATCATGTTTGGATTTGATTTCGTTATGATTCATATGCTGTGATTGGTAAACGATTTCAATGAGTTTGGTTGTTACGATCTTGAAATATGTTGTGTCATGTAATCTTCTAAGAACAAGAATACAACTCTGTTCGATTTGGATTTGGAAAATACGACTCTGTTTTTATAGAAACAATGCTCTCATTTAAGCCTGTGCAAATAATACTCACGCCCGAATCATGGAACGATTATGATTTGCAATGACTATGTTAAACTCCAGTTGTTCGATTCGCTTGTTGGATTCGTATCATAAATGCTGCTCTGTTTGATTTTAAATTTGCAAAACGAATTGATTGACTTTGTTATCTCTATCAAATTCGGTTATAATTCATTTGAATGGAACGATTTTGATTAGAGTCAATCGATCTTGTTTTCCCAATTTGTAATAACAAACGATCGGATCCTGTTATCAATTCAATTAAATTGATTTTCGTGGTATGAATCTTTTGCTTTATCAATACAGTTACAACGATTTGTAAATGATGTTGCTTGGATTCCATCGTATCTCTTGTCAATAAGGCAGTATAAAAATTGCCCCCGATTTGTTTTGATTATATCGATTTCAAATTAATATCAAACGATTTCACAACTGTTGATTATGATTCTGTTCGTTCGATTTTGGTGGTAACAAGAGAAACAGAGTACGCTTACCTCTATGATCATTTGATTGATTTTGATCCTGGTTGATTTCGAATGGTATAACAATTTCAACTTCAATGATTCGTTTTCAAATAGCTATTGGATTTTAATTAAATTTAATTCTTTGAAAGATTTTCAATTGATTTTAATGTTGATTCTGTGTCTTATTTAGACCAGCTACAAAATCGCAAGATTCTGTAACTAGTCTGTAGAGTTAGATTTTTATCATTTTATTAATAAAGGATCCTTCTAACTTGTCCATTTTTGACCCCTTTCAGGTAAATTCGAATTGCATGGGATATGCTGGATAGTCTAGGGGATATTTGTGTGTTTAGTTTTATTGTAGATTCCTAGTTTAATGAAACTGGGGATATCTTCCCAGATTTATGTAAACAGTTTGATAACTTCCATAAGGAGGTTTTATCTTGTGGAAAACTTATAAATACTTATTATTTTTTGTAATAAGGATCCTCCTCACTTGTGGGAGAACCAGGCTATGGATTCCTAATACAAACTGAGACAGGAGTTGATGTTCTGCTACAACTTTTGCTTTTCATAATATCAATCTTTTGTTTCATGTTTATGCTTATCAATTTGCATTTGATTAGTGACTACTTTAGCTATCATAGTCTTTTGCAAAATGATATGATTTAATTAATATGATCCATGTCTGATTTCTTTCATTAATCTAAAATACAACAATTACTTTGTTCAGTTAATGAATGGCAGATTTCTCTTCTTCATCAATTGAACTATTATGTATAGATCTTTGCATACAAGTTTATCTAACTGTGAAGATTTATAAATTATAAGATTGTTGTTATTTTTATGTCTTGTTTGTCCTGTAAATAAACTTAAAGAGCACTGCAGCTATCGTTTACGAGAAGCTTCTGGATAATTCGAAGCGGGTTTCCTCCTTCCGATCAGCTAGGATGATTATCATACACAGGACAAATCTGGAGTATTTCTCCAGGTTAGTTTGTGATTATTTTTGTTAATTTGTTTAGTATATTATTAGTATTTTAGTTAGTTATATTTGTAGTTTAGATTAGTGTTTTAGTTTAGTTATCTTTCTATTTTATTTTTGTTCATAAAATTATAAAATCAACAAAAACATGTTTCTCTGTCTTAGGGCAGAATATAAATGAGTTTTTTCAGGTTTTATTTAAATATGTAAATTGTCGATATTGTACATTTTGTGAATAAGTTATATTTCAGTTAGTAGTTAGATAGTTTATTAGTTAGAGTTAGTACAGTAGTAGTTAGTAGATTATATATATATAGAATAGTTGGATTAGTTTAATTTGTTTAATAATTAGTTTTAGTTTAGTTTGTTTAATAGTTAGTTTTAGTTAGATTAGTTTATTAGTTTGTTTTATTTAGTTTTAGTTAGATTAGTTATTGTAGATTAGTTTTCTTTTTTGTTTTCTTAGGACCTTAGATCGGCTAACGGAGCCGCTAAACCCAACAGGGTGGTTCATCCCAAACGACTTGTGTTATTAGACAACCCCAGACCAGTTCCACTCTCTCAGTTGACGGATGGTCGATTTCGCCCGTCAACAGATCCCTATCAGAACCTTTAACAATTCCGCTCCACAGGTCCTTTTGAGTATGCCCACGGGATCAACCACAAAGCACCACTCAAGTCTTTCGATCCCAATAAGATCATGCCCTTCACTAAACTGGGACTTCGGGTTTCATGATTTCGCGATCCCTGATGTCGAGGGTTCCTATCTCTACCACCTCCGAAACTTGAATTGCCGAATTTTGATGCACTCAGCAAAGGTTGGCTTTCCAATGAACTTCTCACTTCATCGAGGTTTTGGACTTTGCGACTTCACGAATCCAGATGCAAGGCTCCCAATCCTTCGACCTCCGAACCCCGAAACGGTCAACAAGGTTTGACTCTGCCAATTTGATGAAGACACACCACCTGTCTACTCCAATACTTTCTATCCCTGACGCGGAATCCTACCACCTATCAACCATGCGAGTCCCACCAAGTGGATGTGCCATGTGTTGCACGAGCCTCGCTCAATCTGACGACCTGCTTTATTTCGGGCTTTTGGGTATCGGGAGTTTAGAACTCTCGATCCCAAAACTCTGCCTCCTCTATTTTCCGACACCAGTAGTGCTGAAATCCCAGAACTCCATGTCAATTCCTGTCGCAACTCATGACTTCAGGAATTTCGTTCCACTGTTCTCAACTCCTTGTCGTTAGGATCTTCGAAATGTCAAAAATATCTAATGGCTCAGATAGATCACAATCAACGGTCGACGTTGAATATTGACACCAATGAAATGGATTTGTCCAAACCTTATCCTCCCTACAACTCCTCTGGATCCTACGGTCCTCATGACTTCGCAAGTTCTCCACAGAGAATTCCAACTGCTCGTTGCTCCTGGATAGATTCTGTGAAATAAAACAATGTTCTCCCTTCTGAACTTTACTTCTGCTAGATGACTTCGAACCTCGTCTCCCTTTGAAGTAGTTCGAACTCCATCCTCTTTCGAATTGTTCAAAGGTATTATCCATCCTAAGCTTTCACTTACAACTCAGACCTCCGAAAGGGTTCCTGCTCACACTCCTTGCGAAAAACTTTCAAATACTCCCGGGTATTTGATCTTTTGACTCTGCGCACTCCTTGCAACAACAATCCTTCAACTCTCCCCTTGGTTGATAAGTTCTAAGATTTCAACCAGCATGTGCACACCTTGCACGGATTCTGTGCTTCGCCTGCACTTATGCTAGAATGAGAACAATGGTATCCCTTCAGATCTTTCTGAGATATGACTCAGAACTTCGTCAACGCACATCTTGCGGATGCTTCACTGCACTCCTTGTAGGAACTTCTCTCACTCAGGAAGAGAAACAATTGAAACTCATTCTCTCTCTCTCTCTCTCTCAGAATTAAAACATTCAACACAAATTCATACATTCAACACAGTATTAAAGCAAATGCATAACAGAGATATTGAAACAACTGTAAGCATACCATTCACCATGTATAAACAAAAAACATCATAACACCATGAAATCTGATTCAAGGCTTCATATATTAATTCAAAGCTCCTGTACATGGACTTGTCTTTTCAACTTTCTACTACAACTCTCCTCTTCTTCTCTATGCTAATGATACAATACTTCTAATGATACAATGGTGAGGGTGTCTATATCTGTTTTCCCTCCTACTCTCTAAACTGTCTAATCTATTAATTCAAATCTACCTACTTTCATTAACTATGCATAAATGCCTCTACATTCTATAGATGAGAGAAAATTGATCATGATCTGTTTACATCCTCCAAGATATAAATGAAAAGTATGTCTTATTCCCAATTATTGCATAAACATCTACTCTCTTAAACTTTCAAAAAAT
The DNA here is from genome assembly GCA_009831015.1 of Picea engelmannii. Classification (NCBI taxonomy): domain Eukaryota; kingdom Viridiplantae; phylum Streptophyta; class Pinopsida; order Pinales; family Pinaceae; genus Picea; species Picea engelmannii. Next base: position 274,054 of record ML785094.1, on the reverse strand, counting down.
TTCAAAACGTGAAAAATGCATGTTGCTCTTTCCAACTGTCTTTCGCCTCCACGCTCGCTTGACTACTTACGATGCTCCTGCATAAAATACTTAGGCTCTTTCCATCCGACCAAGGCGATCAGGATGAGTAGCCATGAATAGTGAAATTTTGTCCCCAGGTCCTTCCCATCCTTACAGTCATTGAGGAATAGATTCAACAAGTACAAGGCCCAAATGAGTGTGGTTCCATCCGCACACTGTGCTACAACTATGACAACCCCGATAGGGACTTCTTCCTTGCCACATTTCCTGAGTAATTTGCATGCAATGATATTTGTGGCCATTCTTTTTGTTGTGTCACTAATACACTTGATTATGATTCTGTGTGACCCCCTTTTTGTACCATACTTCTTCTTTATTTCCTCGGCTAGTGCCTTCTCCTTCATTTTGTCATCAAGGAAATGCGTGGGTGTATCCCCCTATGTTGGAATCCCTATGATGCATGCAATGATATCCACGTCTATTGAGATGATCTGTTCCAACCATAGGTATCTTCTGTGGGTGACTTCCATCAGTTGCTTGATGCATTTTTTTTCATCTCAACCCCTCCCAAAGTGAGGGATGTCCAATAGGCCTCGAATACTAGTTTTGGCTAGTCTTGCTACCCACTGGCTTGGTTGGTTGATTGGTTCACCAAAAGGCCCTATACCCACAGTCTCTAGGTAAAATTTCTTGGAAAACTATGGGAAATTTTTTGTGTCAGTCACATTATGGTATGAGCATCTCAATTTATCCACGTAGCCTAACATATTTCCTGCGATACGCACACCATCTGGAAAGTGTGACAAGACTATGGTTGTGGCAGCCTTATTGCACGATGATCGTGGTACCAATTGTTTTCCTTCATGTTGTGGTGGATGAGTCAAGGTTATAACCTCCATCATTCTATCTTCTGCATAGTCCTCTTCCCGACCAGTGACATCTTCCATTGTGCCCTCTTGTGGTTGTTTCAGCATGGTTGTTTGTGACCTTTCTAGCCTGGTCCTTTCTAGGTGGTTCAGGGTTGTCCCATTGACTCTCGGGTCTTCTTCAGTGTTTTTGGGGTGCAAATGATTTCCTACGTCCTCAACCTGTTGTCCCTATCCCCGTTTTGGCACATCAATGTCTATGCCTACTGGTGTTTTCTGTTGTGTTTCCTCCACTATTGGTGTGGGGCTTCCTCGTGTCATATCGAGCAACATGATTTCATCCATGTTGATGACTTATTGAGGCTAAGTTGGTTGTTGTTTTCTTCCCTATGGATGGGATGGTGCTCTGACATCGTTTAGAGGCCATCTTCAAGTTTGGATCGACTCTTCCAGTTTAGGTGGTTCCATGGTTTTAAAAATGTTCTACGCCGAGATTAATGGACTCTATAACCTCTGCAAACTCTCTTCTCTGTATACTCTATTGTTTTATTCTTTCCTCAATTTGATAATAACCCTTTGAATCCTGGCATGCTTCCCTTATATAGAAATCGTGTGAAAATTCATGGATACGTTACCTAAATTGTGTTTTAAATCAACCGACACTTCCTGCGTACTTTCCATTGATATCCCTTGTTGCCACCAGTTGGCGTGATCAATGCGGTGTCTGCTCAATTGTTCTTGTTATTCAGTTTGTATAGTCGTTTTCCCTTGGGGATTTTTTTTTCATACCCTCCATTTCCATTGGTTCCACCTTTTAGTGAATATTGGTCCTTTCTCCATCATGCTAGCATTTTCGAGTGTGCATACTCATTCTATTTTCTACGCACTAAGCCTTTGTTGCTATTTGTTGATGTTCGGCATGGTAACCCTTCTGTTTTTTTTTAAGTGTTGGGAGGTCGATTGTCCCTATAAATCTTCAGTTGAATCACATTGATCATCGCTCTGAGTTCTTTTCCTCCTAAATCATTCAACTGTACAGCTCCCCAATCTGTGACAGTCTTTACATCGTATGGTCCTAACCAATGCATTCTGAGTTTTCCTGGGTGCTGAAGAGATTTACTGTCATACACCAAGACTAAGTCTCCTTCCTTGAAATTATTCCTTTTGATGTGTCTATCATTCCAGGATTTGTCCCTTGATTTATGTACTTATTGATGAAACCATAATACAATCATGTCTTCCTCCATTATCATCAACTGACTTAGCCTTTCCTGTACTGTGCCTTGTTATGTCATGCTTGTAATTGTTTCTATGCGCAAAATAGGTACCAAAAATTATAATGGAAGCACTGCTTCTTGTCCATACACCAATATGAATGGTGTGTGTTTTGTCAACTTTTTTCATGTGGTCATGTACACCGACAATAATGCTAGTATCTTCAAGTCCCAATCATCCCTATTAACGTTACATATCTTTGTCAGTGCATTTTCAAGGATTTTGTTAAAGGCTTTCACTGTTCCATTTGCTTGAGGATGATATGGTGTAATCTTTTGATGATGAACTTCAAACTCCTCATTCATAGCCTTAATAGTGTTGTTAATGAAATGAGTGCCTTGGTTGCTCATCAAAATCCTTGGGAAGCCAAATCTAGTGATCACTTGCTCAAACAGGAAGTGTGTTGTTGTCTCTGCGTTGCAATATTTTACTGGTGTTGCTTCTACAAATCTTGTTAAGTATTCTATCGCAGTGCTAATGTACCTCACTCCTGAACTTTTTGTTGGTGGGTTAATTGGTCCCACAAATTATATGGCCCATATATCGAATACCTGCAATTTTACTTGTGGTCTCAGTGACATCTTATCCCTTCTATTCGTTTTACCAAACCTTTGACATACATCTTATTTATGGTAGTATTCCTTGGAGTCTCTGTGAACAGTCGACCACCATAGTCCTACACATAATACATTATGCGTGGTATCTTTGCCTGCATAATGTCCTCCTTCTATTCGCTCATGGGCTTATACTAAGATCCTTGGCCTCTCTTTCTCTAACAAACATCTTCTCAAGATGCTATATGCACCCATTTTGTATAAGTATCCTGCGATCAATTGATATTTTGCAGCCCTGACTACCAGGTTTTTCTTCTGCATAGTGTTGAACTCCTGTGGTGCAGTCCTTGTACTCAAGTATTGGATGATGTTTGCAAAGTATTCATCAGCTATTTGGACTAAAAATAGCTGTGCGTCGGGAAAGTTATCCTCTAAACTTGTAGGTTGCTCCCCATTTGTGACCCTTGACAGGTGATCATGTTCTGTGTTCAACTTTCCTGGTTTGACTATCACTTCAAAGTCAAATTTATGGAACAACAATCACCATCTACAAATTCTCCCCCAAAACATTGGCTTGTTGATGAGGTATTTGAGCACTGAATGATCCATGAACATACTGAAATGTTTTCCCAATAAATAATGCCTAAACTTCTGAAGCGCATAGACCATCACTAAGCCTTCCCTTTCTATGGTATTATAATTTTGCTCCTATTCTGACAATTTTCTGCTAGTAAATTATATAGGATTGTCCAATTCTCCTGCTCCTGGCTACACTAGTATAGCTCCAAGTTATATCATTGATGAATATACATGGACGTGGAACGTATTATCCCAATCTAGGAATACTAGTATTGGTTCGGTTACCATCTTCTCTTTCAGGGTGTCTAATCCGCGTTTACAATTCTCATTCCAATGAAACTTACTGTCTTTCCTTAGCAATTTCTCCATTGGTGCAGTGATCTATGCATACCCCTTTATAAATTTCCTGTAGTATCATGTGTGTCCAAATGTCTCTCTCAATTGGTGGACTATTTTTGGTGGTGGTGGATTAACAATTACTGCAATCTTGGTAGGATCTACTAGCAAGCCTTGTTTGCATACTATGTGGCCCAATAGTATCCCAAAGGGTGTTCTGAGGATGCACATCTTGATATTTAATGATATCTTACACCACCTGCATCCTTCTAACATCATCCACAAGACCTCTACCTGGTATTTCAATAGACTATAGATTGTCTAATCATCCAGATATACCTCTAGAAACTGGTGGATGAATTCTTTGAATGTCGCTATAACTACTCTGGAAAATATTGTTGGTGCATTGTTAAATCCAAATGGCATGATTGTATATTGGTAGGATCCCCATTCTATGGAAAAAGTGGTCTTGTATTTGTCTTCTAGTGCTATCTTGATTTGATGATATCCTGAGAATCCGTCGATGAATGAATAAGCTTCCTGTCCTCCTACATTCTCCAACACTTCGTCTGTGAAGGGAGTAGGGAATGGTTCATGTAGGGACACATCGTTCAACTTCCTTAAGTCAACACATATTCATATTTCCCCTTGTTTATTCTCTTGAACTACCATCAGGCTTATCCATTATGATTCCTCTATAGGTTCTATGATTCCATCTTCTAACATCCTATTGATTTCCACAATGAATTTTTTCTTATATATGGGATTCATTCTATATGGTTGTTTTTTGATCGTTCTTGCCTCAACTCTGAGTGGTATGTTCATTTTTCCTAGCTCTCCCACTATGCCTTTCATTTCTGTGGACGTTGTTGGGAACAGGTCATTGTACTCATGCAACAACTCTGTTATACTTTCCATTGTTTGTTGATCCCAATAATCTCTAATGTTGGCCATTTTGGGATTCTCAGCTGTCCCAATATTTACTTTCTTCACCTTGATTAGAACAACAATTACTTCTGATTCCAGAGTTAGACCTTCCACTTCTCGCTCACCTTCAACTTCCTCAATTTGAATATCGCATGAGTCATCTTCATCTGGTGCTTATCCCTACAGGTGGTAGCATGAAAATAGTTCTTTTACTATCTATCTATTTTGTTGTTCTTCTTTTGTCATGTTGTTCTTCTTCTATCATGAGTTCAACCTCTAGTTCTTTAATGAATATCACCCCTCTGATTTGTTTAAGTGTTGCGTCTATGTTGGGGTTCTCATGCTCAAATGAGAAAGTGACTGCAAAGCTCTATTCTAATACTATCTAGGTTGTAGTTCCTCTACATAGTTCCTGTTATGCATACCATTTTGTTGGGATACGTTCTAATGTGTGAACAAAATGATGAGGCCATCTCTCTAGTGGTGTCATCCTCCATAGCGTTCTGCACTTCTCCAAGTGTTTTGTTGGTGCTCCATGGATGTCATATTTATCTAGTTGTTTTCTTCCTTGTTCCGCGCCCAACCTAATGTGTAGTAGTCACTTACATTGGTACTATTATTTCACTGTTTCTTTGTGCACACCCCACCATCTTGTAGATGTTTCCTTGAGTTCTATATCCAGGGCTAAGAGCCTCTAATTTTATAATACTTAATCTTCATACCATTTTAAGAATTCTTCTAAGTCGTTCACCCCATGGAAGCTAGGAGGTTCCCTTATCTTCGTACCTACCCATCTTACTCTGTGGTCTATTCTTGTGAATCTTATTGTGGAGACTTCATGTAACCTCTGCTGGCAATTTTCTAATCCCGTATTCGAGTCTAATGCACATGAGGTGATGCTTTTCCAACTGAATACCCCATCTGCGGTTGGATTCACATAATATTCATCTTGCACAGTTGTTTTGTACAACTGGTTGATTTCCTCCAGGTCCAAGCAAGTAGGTTCTACAAACCTTTCCCCTTCAGATGGGTCCAATGGCGCAATGAATTTGTATTCTCCTGACTCGAAGTTCATCTTCCCTTTATTTAGGTTTATTATGGCCTAGTTATCAAATTCCCAATTGAAACCCAACAATTCTAGATAAGGTGTTGTGCCATCCACTATCTCAATTACTTCGAAGTCAGATTTAGTCTGTACTCCATCCAGGTCTACTATTACTCTTTTTAGTCTTCCAATTGGTAGAACTCTGTGTTGATTTGCTAGTTTCAACTGAACATGTGAATATCCTAATGTGGGTTCTCCCATACATTTCCATGTCTTCCTGGGTATTACATTAAATTTAGATCCTAAATCTAGTATAATATCTCCCATGTTGAGATATCCAATGTTGGCGATCAACCTAGATTCCCTACTTGTTCTCCTCCTTGTATGTAGGTGATTGAATGTTTTATGTTCTAACTATCCTTCTTCTTCTATGCTACATATTTATAGCATATTTTTTTATACTTTAATAGAGGATGGATCATTTAGTAGTATAACACAAGATTGCAAAAACCCTTTAATGGTACTTACTTGTCCTAGTAGTTGTGTTTTTTTAGTGTGATCCAGCGATGGAGGCATATCGTACTCTGGTACTTACTTATTATGTTGTGTAGTTGATGTTGATGCAATGTCTAGCTTCAAGAATTCTTGTCTGTCTTGCTTGATTATATCCTTCTCGTTTTGCGCATCAAATTGCTTCTTTGGTTTGACATTCTTCTTCACCCATTGGTGTTGTACTGGGTCTTGTCTTAGTGCGTCATTTCCTGTTTTATCTCCTCCCCATGTAACTATGTGTTGATGGGAAAAATTGACCGTCCATCAACTGGGAGAGTGGAATCGGTCCGGGGTTGTCTAAATAACCCAAGTCGTTTGGAATGGACCACCTTGACGAGTTTAACGACTCCATTGGCCGCTCTAAGGTCTTCTATGAAAACCAAAGAGAAACGATCTGAGCTAAGAAATCTAAAGGAAACTAGAAACTAATAAAAATAAAGAAAAAGAACTAAACTAATAAAGGAAACTAGAAACTGATAAAGCAAACTAAACTAACTGCACTAATCTAACTATAAATTACTAACTTATGATTATAATAACTCAAATCAACTACCTAATTATCAGCTATGATATTCCTTATTCATAAATGTACAATATAGACAAACTACATATTTGATTAAAACCTGTGAAACTAATGTGATCGCTGCCCTGAGACAGCCAAGGGTCTCTTCTTTGATTTTTTGTATTTATGAAAAAGAAAGAAAGCTAACTGAAATTAAACAATCTAATATATATTACTGAAATAAAACAATGTAATATAAATCTAACTAAACTATCATTTATATTGAACTACTTGACATAAATAGTAAATATCTAACTAACTGACCTGGAAACGCTCCAAGTCTGCCCTGTGTAAGATGACTTTTTAAGCTGGTTGGAGGAAGAAATTCACACCATTTAGTCCTTAAGCCTTTCGAAAACGATCAGCTATGCTACTTCTTGAAGTATGTTACAGGACAAACAAGACATAAAATAAATCATAACAATTTTCTGATGATAAATCTCTGCAATAAGGGAAACCTATTATGCAGAAAACTTATATAATAATTCAGCCTATGAAGAAGACAAAGCTATCATTCATAAAATGAATCAACAACTGTTATGTTCTTTATCTCTTTGGAAGAAACAAGATATGTATAACAGTAAGAGATTATATCAAATGCATGTGATTTAGATAGCAAAGTAATACTAAACCATAAACAAAATGATATACAAAACTTGGGACAAAGTATCGATATATTGAAAAGCAAAAGCTATAACAACACATCAATTCTGCTCCAGTTTGAATTAGAATTACATATCCTTGTTCTTCTACAACTGATGATGATGTCTCAATATTACAAAACCATAGGTTTATATAAGTTTCTCACAAGGTAAAACATCCTTGTGAATAATAGCAAACAGTTTACACAATCTGGGAATAATCCCAGAAATCTCTTAAACTAAGTAACTAAAAATGCAAGTGAAATCTTTTAAGATATCTTCCAACTTCTCCTCACATCCACTACCAATTCGAATTTGCCTATAATAGACATAAAGATCAAGCTAGAGGAGTATTTTATTGAGAAAACAATAGAAAAAATGACTCTATAGACTTAGCTACAGAATCTTCTGATTCTGTAGCTGGTCTAGAATAGTAAATAGGACCAGATATATGATTAAAATCAAATCGAATCCAATCACCAATAAATTACTAATGATTGAATAAAATAATCCCTTAAATCAAATCAAATCGAACAGAATAAAATTGGGACAGAGTGGGAATGCTCTGTTTTCCCAATTGTCATAAAATCAAATCAAATCTTAACAAGACTGTTTCATGAATGCAATCAATGGTAAACCAAATCATATGAGATACAAAACAATCATTATCGGTTTGCATAGAATCCAAATCGTTTAATCAATAGCCAAAAATGGTCACGATAAAACAGGCATAACTCTATCCATAAATCTAGTCATAGACTTTACATGCTGAATTTCCAACAGTTCAT
>ML785094.1:237923-265858 GCA_009831015.1 Picea engelmannii | reverse complement strand
CAAATCAATTTTCACGGAACTAATTATAGAAACAACATCGTAACCTTAATTAAAATCCAATTCGAATAAGTTGCAATCAATGAGAATCAAATCAGTTACGATTCGGTTATGTATCAACAGAGAAATATGAAATCTGGTCGAACAAAATTGAAACAGTTGACCCATTTATTAACCAAATCGAATTACACCATCGACTGTATTCAAAATTCGGGATACCAATCAACAGACTATTTTTAAAAATATTAACAGCTTGTATTATCAACAGAACATCGAGATAATTTTAAACAATCATATCTATTCGATGATCTATCGAATCAAAACCCAAATCCAATCGAATTTTAAAACGATAACCAAAAATAAAACAAACATTATATACAGCGAAGCATGCTTATCTGACAAAGCAGGCGAAATATGTACAGAGAGTAATATAAATGAGGAAAATATACCATCACAGCTGCTGGGACTCATGTCAATTTTGAATTGATAATTGCAGTGGCAGACTCGACGTTTTTGAACAGGACTGAACCTGTGGTTCGTTGCTTCTTATCGGAAGGTTGCACCTTTGCATTCTGACCAGTGAGCATTGCCACTTGGTTTTCCAACTCGTAGATCCTGGATTGCAACGTAGGTACATCCAAGTAGTATCTTTCAACCCATAACCCACATTGATCGCAAGGTGTAGCAACAGGCTGAACAGAAGGGGGTTTTGATGATTCCCCGAGGGTTTCATGGAGTGGATCAATACCAGGAAAGTCAGGGTTATCCCGCAGACAAGGAGGGAGGTTCCTAATGAAATCGTGAGGCGGTTTTCTACACAATCCCTCAGAGTAAGGATATTCTTCAGAGAGAAATCGTTCAATGTCTGAATCAGAGTCCTTGCTAACAACGATAGGCTCTGTTTTCGCAGGAAGCTTAGACTTGTTCCTCTCCATGCGAGAGATCAATCTTGCATTTTTATTGCCTCGAGTATTAACACCAGTCTTCGCTCTAGTCTTTTGGGTTATAGCTTTAGCAAATTCGGTTTGTTTTGGCACAGCCTTCATAGGTGACTCGGGCTTAGGTCTAGGTAATAAAACATTATAAGGCATAGGGGTAGGTTTTCTCTCGGTCACCATGGGCTTGTCTACCTGTGGAGGGTTAGACTCCCAAAAACCATTACGGCTGAGGAAATCATGCCAAGAATCACAACGTAACCCTAACTCGTAAACTAAAACCATTTTGATCAACCCAACATGGAAGAGGCTAGTGTCAGCCTGGATATGCTTGTATCGTTTAGCCATTTTGAACAAACTTCGGTGCAGATAGTAAGGCATACTTAGTTCAAAACCCATGAAAACCATTAATAAACGCAGGTGGAATAAGAAAATAAACCCATACCTGCCTTCACAGGTAACGAAACATTTGATAATCATCAAGAGATCATACCAGTGGGGTTTCAACATCTTTGCAGGTAATCCTCTGTCGCATGAGTTCACTGTGCGAGATTGGAACAGTAATGTCCATGGGACATCATCTACCTTGCAAATTTTCGACCATTTTTGTCCCTTGGCAGGCAAGCTGGTTGCCAGGCTGAGAAATTCTTCAGTAATTTCAAGCTGGACATCTCCCACTTTGGCTCGGCAGCCATCAAACGACAACGCAAATTGCCGAGCCACTGTGAGGTTATAGCCATAAAAATTCCTTATGAAAGCAAGCCACCCGTTTTGTTCCAGGTCGCTACATGCACCACTGAATGTCAACAGTGCTTGGCACCCGTTAGGCTCAGCCCTTACGGCAGGAGCCATAACCTCTGTACATGATAGGGTTCACAGTGAATGAAACAATGCACAGAGTTGAAAAACGATAGGTTTGATGGCTTCAAAGCTCGAATAGACCGGAATTAACTGCATGCGTGCGAAGGTGGTGGGATTACCACCACCACGCACTGTATTAATTAACTGAGTACAGTGTTATCAAAAACATAATCGTTTATACCATGCGTATTTGCCAGCAAATAAGTGTGTAATCATATTAACGTGCCAATCAACCGGAGCAGAACCAATACCATGTGTTATACTCATGCCAAGTGTACAGCTCGATCCACCACCAAATCCATCGTGTATTGTGTCAATGAATCGTTCAACACCAAGGTTTAAAAATTAATCGATGCCAATACATAGTTTGGAATTATGAATCAATCAACGTATTATCAACTTAACAATATACCAAGCATTAATTTGTAAAGTCCAATATGATTAATCCATGAGCCTTCAAACCATTGCTATTTCTTGAATTAAACTTCATAAACTTACCAATGTATTCATTGCACATTGGAATGTTTGCATTCCAAAGTCTTTAGAACATAATGATCCAAAATTTCTCATATAATAGCTGAGTGAAAAGTCCATAGCAATAAGGATAAAAACAGTAAGACCAAATCCATTATAACTTTCAGAATGAAACCAATAAATTTTTATGCCCAAAGGCTTAGCAATCAAACATATCCAAATGCGCAATCAAGGTAAAATAATGCTCAAGGACATAAGTTCGATAAAACCTTTAGCAGTCATGTGATAAACCAATGGTCAAGTGTTTTTTGGAGAAATCGATAAAAGACGACTACAGTCCAAACGATGAAAGAGGTATTTTCACACTTGCAGTTGTGAAAATTAAATCGAGACCAAATTGCAATTGTCGCAAAAATGAAACAAATGTCTAGAAGCACGAAGCGACGATGATTTGTCATTAACGAGACAAGGGGTGTAGGCAGCGTTTTTTAAGAGCAATTAAAAAAAATGATTGGCTGCCAACACTATGTTGATGTTTCTAACTTCATCTCTTACTTCTTTTGAAATCCACTGAACATTCCGATTGTTTTGATTCCTCTTTTATTGGATCTTCCCTAATAGTGCCAAACATTCTTTCATGTCATGATCTGATGTGCGACAATACATACAGGTTGTTGATGGAAGTGGACATTCTATTGCATAGTGTCTTGGTTGTTGACAGTTGTGATGTACCCCTAGTACTCTACCTCTTCCAAAGACTGCTCTTGCTCTTCCTCCACCTATGTAGACAATTCGACCCCCTCACAGCGTGTTATACTGAGGAGCTTGGCTATACTGCATGGTATTATACTGTGGTTGCGTGGTATTATACTGTGGTTGCGCAGTCTTATATTATTGTTGCGCATTGTTATACTGCTACTGCACAATGTTATACAGAGCTGGTACTTGGTTAAATTGAGGTGTGGCTTGCCCAGTCATCATTTATGCCTGCACCCAGTATGCATCTAATGTTCTTTCCCTCATCAAGTCCATGGTTCTGCAATCTTTGTCATCATGGCCTACTGACTTGCAAAAGTTGCAATACGAGCTTTTTGGTACTGTTTGGTACTTCTACATCATTGGGAAGTGGTATGGATCATGACCATGTTTCTTATAGATCTCACACCATATTCCTCTTGTAGGTAATGGGTTTGGAATTCCTGCTTCCATGTACTATATGAATGTTGGAAATTTGTTCTTATGGTGTCCTTCTATCCTACATGTGGTACACCAAATGACTTCTCTTTTTTCCTTACCTTTGTTTTGGTTCAGCTGGAATGTTAAGTTCTTCAGATCCTCCTTTATCTCCTCTATGGATGGATATGTCTTCTGATATTGGTTCTCTTCCAGTTGTATGGATGCTTGTAAATCCTCTTCTTGCGTCTGAAAAATTTGTTGTCACAATAGATACTTCAAGTGTGGTAGCAGTTAATTGACAAACATATTCCTATGCTTCATATCTTTCATGGCGTATTTTAGCTTTCCCTTCAATCCTTTGAATCTTTGGTCAATATTCCATACAAATTATCATGTTTTCTGTCTAATCTCTATCATCTCGTTCATGTATTGATCCTCCAAACTAGGCTTCTGGAACTCATTTATCAACAACTTCTTGATATATCTAATCGTTCTGGTTGTCCCTAATAGACTGTTTGTAGCTAAACTCATGTACTAATCTAGTGCATGGTCTATTAATGTGATATTTAACTATGCAAGTTTAGTGTATTTGTCTGTGATCTGTTTCACTTCCCAGATCTTTTCACAGATAAACATGTGATTCTCTGGGTCCTCCGACACTTCTCCTTTAAATTATGGTAACCTGATGGTGGGAACATGTCCTGCCATTCGAAATGATGAACTGCTCCCTCCACGCAGTGTAGATACTTGAATACTACTTCTTGAACTAGCTCCCCTAGTTGTTGTTCCTTGTGTAGATGTACTTCCTACTGTCTTCCTTCTCCCAAAATTCGGTTGTCTAAATGGTGGTGTTCTTCTTGGTGTATTAGTCTCACATGGATTTATGGGTTCCACACTGACATTATCATGGATAGGAGTGTTTCCTTCTATTTCCAGTCTTAAACCTCTCGTAGTCCTCTCATATGTTGCGCATAGGATTTCCTCAATCTTCTCCATATCTCAGAGATCCTCTACCTCCCCTTCATCACTTGCCAAGCCTTCCCTTGTGGATACAACTCTCTTCTCGGTCTTTACCTTATACCAGTATGGTACTCCGTTGTGTGTGTTTCCAGTTTTTTCCATGATCCACTTGATCTGGTATTCATTCAATCTCATAGATAGTTATAACATTCATTTGATGCATGCATGTGGAATGCTAGATCTACTTAGTTTCTTCATCTATCTAACATTCATCAATTACTCAAACATAAAGATGCATGCATTCATTCACATAACAAAATATTACCTTGGTTCACCCCCTCCTGGGCTACATCCACAAATATTTGGCTCTCGATATTTATTATAGGTTAGAAAGATATCATGTCGCACGTGGTTACAATATTAGTTCTTCCTCCCTCCCAAAGTATCCTCGATCCTGGCGAGGCTGAATAGATTGCACCAGGCTCCTCAGCCTACTATCTAACCCTTGGGATCAAGTCACTCACTCCTTCTCTATCTCACCAACTTAATGACTCATACATTTCTTATAATTCTCTTCCTCTCTGTCGGGACTCCCTCCTCCCTCTGCATATCCTCTCTATCTCCCCTTATATTGTCTAATTACCACTTATTTGTATCCTCGGCTCACCAACCATTACAATGCATTACAAAAACCATAACCTTAGTTTTGTTAGGTCTTCCTTGCATTTGTGCTTCACCTACTTCTCTTACACATGCTTCTTTTCCTTCTAGCTATCTTCTGCATGATTTTCCTCCAAAAATATCCTTTCTTCCTAGCTAGGCATGCATCCAACATATTCCATTGGTGAAAATAGCTACATCTTTTAGGGGAGTTTCCTGAAAAAATATGAATTCTATTCCATTAATGATCTTGCAAATATAACTGGGAAATTGGAGCAAGATTTGGTGTTCATACTACAACAAAGCCAGATTTCCTAAGAAATTGTTATATAAAAATATGCATGAGCTCAGTAGATTGATTTATGAATTTTTATAGGTTAATGTTGCTAGATCTCGCCATTAGTTGAAATTGTGTTTGGTGTTTCACATTGATGGCTCTTTTAGATCTAAAGTGTGGGCATCTAATTATGTTTTTGTAAAGAATTTTCAGTTCACCAAAGTTGTCCAAGATTGTCCAATTTTTAACAACTTCCAGCCATATGGAGATTTTTCTATTTGAATCAAGACTTGGTAGCAGAGTATCGGTCATCATTTATTTTTATTTAAACTCCTTCGAATTAGAGAAATGTGTTAAAACATAAAGAGGGTTTCATGATGACTTGTGGATGAAGATTCAAAAGAAGTTTTTCTTGTAATATTTTTTCTTTTCAAATGGATCCTTTAATGAGTATGTCCTGCAAAAAGATTCTATTATTATAATTAATAAGTTCTACATTATGAACCAATAATAAACAACTACATGTTCTCAACAAACATCTATGATTTTGAGGAAATTATCGAGCCTTTCAAATCAAACCTCGAATCCATATCTCTAGATGGAAAATAAAGATCAACCAAGATTCAAGATTAGTAGATTGAGATTTAAGATAGTAAGCATATTTAGGCATATTTTAAGCATTAAAATGACACAGGTGGCAAATTTTCCAAAAGCAAAGGAAACACATCCTAGATTTCCAGGCAACATTTCTAGGAAGAGAATCATCATTTTAGAGGTTAATATCATATTTGAGAGGATTGAGTGTGAATCACCATTAAATCCAAGGAATTTGACCTTAATTGTGCCAGATCTCTTGCAAAGAGATCATGAATTGTTTATTTTTAGGTATTTGTTGTAATTGTCTCCAGGGGAAAGATGCAACAGATTGATGATTGTATTCGACTATTTAAACTGTCATTGGAAATGTAAAAAAAAGACAGGGTTGGGTCCCAGAAGGGTATTCAGAGGTCGAGTGGACTAGAAAAGGGAGGAAACCTGGAGATTGTAAGGAAAAGGCTTCAAGACCTGTAGTATTTCATACTCAATGATTAAAATTTTTGATGATGCTTAGATAGTTCTCTTATTGTACTCTGTTTTATTCTTGTCTTATTTGAATGTAATATAAATTCCTACGATGCATCGATTTCTTCAAGATTCAACTTCAATTTCAATGAGGATATAATTCTCAATTACATGTCTCTGAAATTTGTATTCAAGTATATGTTTCATATTTGAAATGAAATTTCAAATATGAAAATCTTCATGGTGAATATATGAATTTGGAATATTGTTCGTTTATGTATTCATCTATATTTCCTTATTCCTCTTTGTCCATCAAATGGCTATATCTCAAAGTGAATTCCCTTGACTACATGAAATGATGTTAATTATTTAAATTAAGAGTGTTTATTCATATTTTTACCTTTTCAACCTGCTTGATCTTCCCATCAAACCAAACTAATTTCAAAACCCAAAAGAAATATTTATTTATAAAAAACCATTACAATAACTTGATGATCCCCTAGATTTCCCTTTAGCATTCAAGTGCAACTTTAGGGACTAAAATCCCACATGCCTATCCCACCCCAGGAAGTGTGCCCCTTCTCTTCTCAATAGTCCTTCATTTGCCCCACTTCCTTTCTGGGGATTCAACAATAGGCCGGACAAGAAGTCTCAGATAATTGTCGTTGTAGTTTGGAACATTTTGGACTCAATTCCCAAGAATTCTCTCACCTAGAGAGAATGCTCACGAACCTAAAAAATTGCCTCTTCAATATCCTACGGGCCTAACAACCTGCCTTTTCAGTACAAATCCAAAGCTAACCAGGGTATAGGTACAAGTATAGGTATAGTAAGAACAAGGTACAAGTGATAGCTGAGTGAGTGAAGGAATGATGATATAATGAATAGGAAAGTGAACTAAGTCCAAACTATATGTATGCATGTTCCCAACTTGAAACTTTTCATGTTCAAAACTACCTCAGTCCCAGTTGTCCCTATCCTTAGAACTTAGGATAAAATAATTATCCATACTTTATACTTTAAGAAATATTAATATAATATTCCTTTGGGATTAATCCGCCTTAGCTTAGCCCCTTATCCTTAAATTTTATCCCCCTTTCCCTATATAGTGGATTTTAGTCCCCCATACTCTTTTACATGGTTGGTATACCACAATGATGTGTTTTTCATTAATTTTTGTGTCTGGTTACATTTACATTTACAATACAGACATATTGGCCTTTTTTCATGCAGGCTCACTAGCCTAAAAAACACAAGCATACACATATATACAAAGGATGTTTGGCCTCAATATTGCACACTTAAGATGATTTGCACAAAATCCTGGAATGTGCACACTCTTATTTTAATGTGTCGTCCTTGCACACTTACACATGTGTGTGCTATACAATCCAATGTGCACACAAAACTAAGTCCAAGAATTGATACAAACAACTCACCATCTTATATACATATGTAAATTTATATTTACATTTACAGTTGGGTTCAGCCTAGGGGTATTACACCTTTTCTTCTAACTGAATTCTAAGTATTTCCTCAATTATTTTTTCTTCTTCTATTTGAATTTTTAGACTCGTGATCATCTGCTCTAGTTCTTCAAAGTTGGAATTTTGAGATCCCTCTTTCATTTTTAACTCTTCCTTGAGTGACTTGTTTTTCTTTATTTCCTTCCTAAGTTCTTATAATGCATTGATTATCTCTGCTTTGAGATCGACTTCACCTTATTCTTCATAATCATCTTCTATTAACATGAGGAGTACTCTTTATGAATCATTGTCAATGTCATTATCCTTCTCGTCTGATGAGGAACCATCCTCCTTTGAGTAGAAACCTTTCTTGAAGAATTTCCCTTTGTTTCTCCTCTTGTTTCCCTTTTGATATTTATTTTCTCTTTTAGAATATTCTTGTTCATCACTATATCTATTCTTGTGAGGACATTTAGAAGAAAAATGACCAATACCACCACAATTAAAACATTTCAATGGAAGCATACCTTTATACTTGTCGATTCCTTTCTGTAATTTCCTTACGAAGTTAGTCATCTCTTCATATTCGTCTAAATCATCACTATAGCTGCAACCAAATTTTGATCTTTTCTTTATATTCTTATTTTTCTTCTTGGATTCCTTGAATTTTTCTTCCTTCATGATTGGGTTCTTCTGTTATGTTCTCATTTCATAGGCTATAAATATTCCATGCATCTCATCTATGCTCAATGTACCAAGATATTACGTTTCTTCTAGGGTTGATATTTTAGGATCAAATCTCATAGGAAGAGGCCTCAATACCTTTTGAACAACCACTCATTCATCAACTTCTACTCCCAATCCCTTAATAGTGTTAACTATTCCGTCAACTTGTAGAAGGTAGGTTGCAATGTATTCATCTTCCTTCATCTTCAACTATTCAAACTCAGATCTGAAAATTTGAAGTTTATCTCCCTTAACCTTGACATATCCTTCATAATTATTTTGGATTTTATCCCAAATATCCTTTACATTATCACAATGCATAATATTGAAAAATATTGAATCAACTAGACTACTCAGAATAATACCTCTAGCCTTTGAGTTGTTTTCGCTGAGATTATTTCCATCTCTATCGATTGGGGGAGTGGATGGTGTTGTATACATGTCTACTACTTATTTCCAAACATCAAATCCTTGTGTCTGTAAAAATGTTTTCATCCTTTTATTCCATAAGGTACAGTTTTGACCATCAAACACTGGTCCTCCAATCTTAGCATATTCCATGATCTCCTTCTAGTGTTTAGAATGATTCCTAAAGGACCTTCTCTAATACCAATTGTTGTAATATTGAAAGGGGGGGTGAATCAATATGAGCACAATTAGTACTTTTAATCATGATATAAAACCTAAAATAAATATCATGAGCATTCAATATATCATCAACACCATAATTCAATGCATAAACATTAGATAAACACAATACACCATAATTTTACATGGAAACCCAATGCAAGAGAAAACTACATAATGCTTTTCATATTTATCAAAGAATACATTCATTGGAAGCACCATCTTCATATTTCTCCATCTAAAACTGGAAGGTGGATCCAACCCCCTATTTACAGCCTACAACCTGAAGGAAGCTCTAAGTCCCTAATTTACCATCTCAAATAGGAAGGAGGCTACAAACCCCTTTCCTTTCCCTATCCAACCTCCCTAAAATATAAATGTAGACCAATCTGTCACTACCTCTGTCATTGTAACTGATAACATGTTGTTGTTGTTGTTGTTTCTGATACCTTTTTTTCTACTACTTATATCAATATCTTATCAAGACAACAACCAAACATACCTCATACTAGGATTCACAATAGATTTCTCCAAATAAAATGCTTATGAATTAATATGAAATTCATGTTCCTGATTTCTTTAGAATACACACCCTAACACACACAAGAATACATACCTTCAACCTGTATATGACCTGAGTTTTATATCCTTGATCTTAAACAATGTTTCCTCACAGTTCTGCAACCCTATACAATGTCTGCTCATGAATTTCTGTGCTTTTCCTCACTGCATCCTGTAGATGTTTCCACATTTCCTCTTGAAACCCATGGATTTACTCAAAGAACCTTTGTCTGTAAATTCTTCTCTGTACGCTCGAATCCTGTAAACTTATTCCTTCACTAGAATTTGTTGACTTTGACTCATTACCTTATATCTTCCAATTTGTATTCACATAATTGATCTTCAAATGACTCTTCTCTTGTGTTTTAATGAGGATCTCATGCAACCAACATGAAACTTTTTAACTTCTATTGCAACTTGTTAAATTTTGTTGACAGTTACATTAACACACAACTGACATGCAACTTGTTAACTTTTGTTTACAGCTCCTTTACCTTGAAATGCAACTTGTTAACTTCCTGTTCAAGGGTTTACATTAATGATAACCAATATTTCAACAATTCAATGACAACCCATCTTTCAATTCAACAATTAATATTTCAATAATTAACCTTTCAACAATTAATATTTCAACAATATCCCCATTTCTCATTATTGGAAACACTTAGAAACAACACTTCTCATGCTCATGTTGGCTCCCCCTGCCTTCATGCCTCTTCTCTTCATTTCCATGCTTCTATTTTTCTCTCCCCCTTTGACATCAATGGAAAAGAGTAACTTCTCCTTGGGGATTCTCCCCTTGTCTGTAAGACTCTAATATCTGTTGATCTTTCTCTTCATGGTGCTTCCTCGTGTAAATATCTGATAAAAAATATTCAAAAAAAATTCAAGTCTTTCATGATTATTGTTGCTCTCCCCATGTCTTACTGTTACAACTACGATGTATATCATTGTGGGTTTGAAACTACTCCAAGTTTCTATCGAGGATACTCAAAATTACCCCTCGGAAGTGGTTTGGTGAAGATTTATGCGATATATTCTTTTTTCCCAACATAATCTACCTCGATGTTCTTCTCTATAACATTTTCCCGTAGAAAGTGAAACTTGATCAGAATGCGTTTCTTCTTGGAATGCATCACTGGATTCTTATAGATACTCATAGCACTTGTATTATCACAGAATATTAGAATAGGCTCATCATATTCCACCTGTATGTCCTACAAAGTTTTCTTCATCCAGAGAACCTGTGTACAACGTGATGTTGCTGCAATATACTATACTTCTATTGTGGGAAACGATATTGAAGATTGTTTCTTGCTCAACCAGGATACCAGACAATCACCCAAGTAGAAGTTTTCTCCACTTGTTCTTGTTCTTCTTCTATCATCAACACTTCCTTCCCAATATGCATCTATGTATGTACCTATATATAGATCATTAACATTTAGATACCATAATCCATAGTCTTTTGTTGTTTTGAGATATTTGAATATTCTCTTTACTTCCATAACATGTGTTTCCTTCAATGATGCTTGAAATATTGCAACCTGTCCAAATTCTTGCATCAAATTCAATCTCAATGTTTTCACATAGAGTAAACTTATAATCATCCATCTGTATAATCTTTGATATGCATCCTTGGATTGATCATATTTTCTCAATTTGCAACTAGTCTACATGGGAGTACTTATGGGCTTGCAATCTACCATTCCAAACTTATTTAGCATTTCCTTTATATAATTGGTCTAGGATATGAAAATACCTTTATGAGGAGTCCCAAAAATAAATACAACTCACCAAGTAATGAAATTTCGAATTCATTCTACATGTCTATAGAAATTGTTTGACTCATCTTGTCATCATCAGTTCCAAAAATAATGTCATCAACATAAACTTCAATTAAAAATTTACTACCTTGATTTACTTTTATGTAGAGATTGTTTTCTGCATTTCCTTTCCTAAACCCTTTTTGTAGATACCCGTCTAATATTGAATACCATGCTTTGGGGTCTTGTTTGAGTCCATACAATGCCTTCTTCAATCTACAAACACAATATTCATTTTTTGATAGTAGAAACCCTTTTGGCTATTCGATGTAGATTGTTCTTCTAGTTCTTCATTTAGGAAAGATGATTTTACATCCATATGATATACTTTTATTTTATTATAACTTGCATAATCCAAGATCAATATGACTGCTTCCATTCTGGCAACTGGGGAAAATGTTTCCTCGAAATCTATTCATTCAACCTAAGCATATCCTTTCCATACTAACCTTTCTTTATTCCTGGATACATGTCCATCCTAGTTCAACTTGTTTTTGAATACCCATTTTATTCCAATCACATTATTATTCTTATTCCTTGAATCAAGTTCCCATGTTTCATTCTTCTATATCTGATCTAGTTCTTCTTCCATAACTTTGATCTAGTGTTCATAAGTATTGGCTTCTTCAAAATTGTTGGGTTCAACTATAGAAAAAATCGCTAGATGTGTTTGTTTTTGTGAGAAAAATTTTCTTCGAGTTTCAACTACTACATATTTATTCCCAATAATCTGTTCTGGTGGATGATTTTTCTACATTCACCAACTAGGTGTTTTCTACTTCTATATGTCCTTCCTCTTCTTTTGATTTTGCTTCTTCTTTAAAATCCTATTTTTCTTCAATATCTACTGAGTATTTTCTTTCTTCTTTGTTATTTCATACACTTGCCTCTTCAATAATTACATTAATGTTTTCCACTATTCTGTTGAGTCTCATATTGAAACACCTGTAGACATTGCTCTTTCTTGAGTGCCCGAAAAATATTCCTCTGTCAACTTGAGAGTCAAATTTTCCAATCCTGTCTTCTTCTCTTTTGATATAGCACTTGATTCCAAATTTATATGTGTTGAAATTGCACATAATATATCTAGATAGAAAATGTCATACACAGTTTGCAGAGAAAATATGAGAAAAGAGAAAGAGGAGAGAAGGAATGGAAGAATTCTCATTAACCAAATGAATGAATGATAATTTACACATGATATACTTTGTATAACTCAACTAATGTGAACTGGAGGAGAAGCTAATGTGACATAGTAGTGGTCTAGAGTGATCTGGACACACACCAGTAGTTACAAAAGTAAACTACCACCTTGTCTAGTCTCTCAGGAAGTTACGAGAGTGAACAACCACCTAGTCTGAGTTAACTAGTCTCTTAGTGTTTAGTTAACTGATCAAACCAGAGTGAAGTGAGGAGAATATCAAGGAATCATGAGTAATGCACTATTCTGGTGACAATCCCAAGGATAATGCACATTAGTTGGTGATGACCCCAATTCTTCATGGTGATGATACCAATGTGGCATCTAGACCCCACTCGACTAATCAAACTAAAACTTGTGAACTAAAGAGAATATTCTCCCTAAAATATAGGAGACTAAATAATGACTAAGAAACATAGGGAAAACCTTAGGAAAAATAAATCCTAGGTTTGTGTGAAGTATCTCCAACACCCCCTCTAAACATCACTATGGTGAAAATAAAGAATGGATCTCGGAAACAAGGCAATGTTAGGTCCACAAATACAAAAGATACATGGAAATAAATGATGAAAGAGGGAAAACCTCATGGGAAAAAACCTCCCTCAAAGTAAAATATATGTAAAAAGAAGAACTAGTAATTGCTATCCAACTGTGTCCTTCACTCCCATATGACTGCGCAGAGAATGGAAATTCTACTCAATGAAGGTCTTAGTGAAGATATATGCAGTTTGTTATCCTAAAGGAAATAACTATAGGTTGTTGATCCCCTCGTGTACTAAGTCCCATATGTAGTGCATGTGGATATCGATGTGATTCTTCTACTACCTCTGAACTGGATCTCTGTAGAACTTTAGAGTTCTCTAGTTTTCAAACAAGATGACGATCAACCGATGAAACTGGATGTCCAACTCATTGAGAAAATGTTGTAGCCACATAGTTTTAATGGTTATGTTAACTACCCATTTGTACTCTACCTCAGTTGTAGAGAAATAGAAACATGCTTCTTGCTCGACTAATAGATATGCCCGAAACCAAGATTGAGTGAGTAACCAGATGTGGACTTGTGATCAATGCTATCACCAACCCAATCAGAATCAATGAACCCGATGAGTTCCAACGTATATTCTGGTACATATTGAATCCCAAAGGTGATGGTGCCCTATACGTATTGAAGGATATGCTTTGCAGCCTTCCAATGTAGCTCTTGTGGCTCCTCAATGAACCTGGAGACTACTCCAACTACATAGGAGAGGTCTGGTTTGGAGTGTGTGAGATACAGTGTGTTTTCAACCAATGGAGTGTCCCTTCCATCCTCATGTCTGACTCCTGATAGGAAATGAGTCGAGGTAGACTTGCAGTCTGTCATGTGAAATATCTCAAGAAGATCTCGTGCATACTTGGCTTGAGACAGTTTGATGCTTGATGCATCATGATTATTCTCGAGTCCAAGGAAGAAATGTAGTGGAACCATGTCCATCATCAGGAACCTATCATGCAGAATCCTCTTGACTACAATAATCGATGAAGTCGAGCAACCAATGACCAACAAATCATAAACATACAAAACTAGGAGTATAAGTGAATCGATCATCCTGAGCATGTAAACATTCAGTTCTGACTTATAATGTACAAAGTTCTGTGACAACAAGTAGGATTCCATCTTGGAATACCATGCCCTTGAAGCCTACTTGATGCTATAGAGAGGATTTTTCAGGTGATATACCAAAGATGAATCCTGCATAAATCCATGGGGATAATCCATATAGATTTCCTCATAGGGATATTCATGATGAAATGCATTCTTCACATCCATGTGATGGAATTCCCATCCTTTGGCTGCCGCAATGGAAAGTGCCAAATGTATCGAATCCATCTTCACTACTGGAGCGAAGGATTCATCATAGTCAATATCGTGTACCTGTTGAAATCCTTTGGCAACTAGCCTGGATTTGTATTTGCTAACCTATCCATATGCTCCACTCTTGGTCCTGTAGACCCATCTGCACCTAACAAGTTTCCTTTCTGTAAGAAGGGGAACTAGATCCCAATTCTAGTTCTCGAGGAGGTAGTTGTACTCCTTCTGCATGGTGGATTCCCAAAAGAGATTTTCAACAACCTCTCCATAAAACTGTGGATTTAAAGGATGAACTAGGAAAATATTCTTGGGTTTCATTGATTCACTTGAAGTGAGTGCAAGTGGAGGCTCCTCGAAATCAGATCGAGTCCTCCTAGTATCAGCTGGATCCCCAACAATATCTCATGCATCCTAAAGAGTAGTCTTGACCCACTTGGTCCTCAGCTCTGACTCTGCATCTACATCAACATGCATTGACTCTACATATGACTTTACTGACTCTATATCTAGATCATTTGAATCCTATGAATTAGAACTCTCATTTGAAGAATATCTTTCATGTGCATGCTCATCATCTCTGACAAGTGGAAGAACAAAAGTGCCTGCATGTGGTTGTTGAGGTACATGCAAGACAATTTCATCAAATTGACACTATGCTCAATGATGAGCCAGTTTAAGGAAAGATCAATGACTCTATATCCCTTCACACCATCAAGGTATCCAAAAAATATACACTATGTTCTTAGTGGATAAAGTGTCTTCCTCTTCTCAGAGGGAATCATGGCCCATGCATGTGAATTGAAAATACAAAAGTGGGTCACTTCCAGTTTGAGTCCACTCCAAGCCTCGTAGGGGGTATTATCCTTGATAGATCTATGGGGAGATATTTTTTGGATGTAATTTTCACAATTAAGTGCTTCAACCATAATCTTTGTGGAAGTGACTTTTCATGTAGCATGAAAGATGCCATCTCTTTTAGAGATCTATTTTTCCGCTCAACAACTCTATTTTCTTGCGGAGTATAAGGAACCGTGCATTGAAACTGAATACTAACCTCATAAAAAGGATTTTGTATCTCATGGTTGACATAATCTCCCCAATTATTTGTTCGGAGGGATTTTCTTTTATTTCCTGAATGTGTCTCAATAAGGGCTTTGAAATTTTTGATGTGTTGAAAGACCTATGATTTTTTCCCGAGAAAGAAAATCTATGTGAATCTGTTATAGGAAAATCCCCTTGCGAACAGATGAATATTCCCTCATATTCTAGACCCCCTAATACCGGGATAGAAAGATGATAACGGACACTAACATCCCTTTAAAACCAGTTAAGCTAACCAAAAGAAAGACATGGAGAAGGTATGATGTAACTTCTTTCGGATCTTGTCCTCGCTTTATCCAATCTTAACTTGATATCCAAGCTCCTTAGCATGACATGATACCTACAATGCAAAGGAAAACGAAGGAAAACAAAGACTTCGTACTCTACCAATATTAGTTTAAACCAAATTCATCCATAATAGAAAAACATATGTAAAGATACATAAACTAGAAGGAAATAGGCCAAGCATATATTAATGAGAATGTTAAAAATATACTTACAATCTGTAGATGTAGTTTCAATAGCCTCTCCAAGTTCTCCTCATCCATCCCTTGCACGATTCTCCCAAGATCATGATTTTGATATCCAAAAACTTCCTCCCAAGATCATAGGTTTGATACCTCTAATCTTCCTTTCCTTCTCCATGGAAATCCCTCATTATATAGTATTTGGAGGCTTAACCACCATGGAGAGGATCACTCATCAGATCCACTAAAACGAGATCTCCAAGATATTTATGGAGAAAATATCTCTTAAGGATTTTAGGGAGGAAATATCTCTCAAGGAGTTTAAGGAGGAAATATTTCAACAATCCATGAGATCCTCAACCTCCCCTAAAAAATAGAAAACCAATTGTGAGGTGGATTCTCACACTAAATTAATTTCCTTTTCATGAATATTCATAATTAATTCATGTGCACATAGTATTTTGACCTTCATATAATATATTTCTCCTCCACATTGACTAGGGATTGTGACATATGTTATTTCATGGTGTCGAAGTGTATGCAACAATTAGCAAGGTGCATATGACACTTTCACAACACTTGTGACACTTAGGGCGAGGTACCTATGTGTGAAAATTTGATGTGTAATAGTATGCCCCCTAAAGTGTGAGGTCAGAAGAGAAACTGATGGTCGAAACACTTTACAATTCTTCAATGTAAGGGCGTGGAGTTGGAGAACCTTGAATAATCTACAAACAACCATCAAACAATATTAATATATGTTCCATTTCCGAGGCATGAATACCTATGCTCAAAATACAAGATGACTCAAATCACGGCCGCCGACCAATACATTGTGGATCCATGAAAAATATTGATTAAGGATATGGCCACCAAATATAGAATTTGGATCCATACCTCCATGACATGAACTAATCGTAGCCACAAGAAATACACAATGGAGCTAGGATATGATAAAACATAGACATGGACCAATACAATGTGGATCTATGTGACATATTATATATCAGCATGCTCAAAATATCTCCTTCATAACGTGGGAAAAATAGATAATATAGTGAATGCTCAACCTAGGGTGTTCGTCCCAATCTTGATGTGGTATAAATCTAGCAATGTGAATAGAAGTTTTGATGTTGAACATGGTAGAAACCACTTGATTACCGGTCATTGAGGTAAACCGTTAACAAGTGCGAGGGAAATTGCCAATGATGTCAATGAATCCCAAGGTACCCTAATACATTCTAGCGAATGTGAATAAATGGGTTGAAGTCGAACAATCGTGGAATCATCCAATCAGAGGTCAATGATGTAAATCTATTTTCAGAGGAGAGGAGGCCTACCATTGAGGTATGAAGGTCCCAAGGTACTAACTATTTTCTAGGTCTAATTCATAGATGGTGTGTTGAAGTCGACAACAAAAGACTCATTGAAGGATGGCCTTAATGTATCCCCCATCATCGACACAAAACTGACATAGGAAAGTGATGTAATATGGTGAATTGAATGAGTATGGACTGAAATAGGAAATGGAAACTAGAAATACTGCAGATGGATGGTTTGAAGTGAAACTTCTCTTGAACATGATGAGGCACGACAACTAACTTGGCAACATTGACTCGATGAGTACGAAGAATGTAATGTGATGGAAATAAGATAACTCTTTGGCTGGATGAAAAAGTATGGTGACACATGGAATTGGTATGACTCAAAGACAAGCGGATTACCCAACTGTAAGACGAGACACAAACAACTACCATGTTCAAGGAATACAAAAGCTTCCATAAAGGATTCTAAAAAACTTGACCCACTTCCTTCAATTTTCCCCCCCACCCAGATAGATGAGTACCTATTTTTCATTTAACGATCTTGAGGAGGGTAACACATGCTCGATATAACTCACCTTCGGTAAGTTCCTCTTCCTTTATTTAACAAACTAGAAGAAGTAAGGGTTCATTCCCATATGGGTCCTTCAATGTTTAGTTTAACGAGTCCATAGAAGGAAAACTTAGTGGTTTTTCATGTTTAGAGAGTTTGAAAAGAACTTAAAGGAGACTCCAAGGTTGTCCCTTTTCATAATTTTAGTCTTGTGAGGCCGAAAAATAGATAAACTACCACTCACAAGATTCCCTTTCAAACCTTTTAATGAGTGTGAAAGGAGGAAATATCACCTGGCAATCTTTTTATGTTTAGAGAGTCTGAAAAGAGCTTAAAGGAGAATCTAGGGGGTTCCTTTTTTGTATAACCTTTATGAGTTTGAAAAAGTGATAAAAGTATACTTGGTTATATTCTCATGTATTTATGAGCACGAGAAAGAACAAATACTAAGCTCGATATTGGTTTCATTTTCACACAATCTTGAAAAAAAATTAAACTCTGCTTGTAAATTGCCAACGTAATTTCCAAAGGTAGGCATACCCATGAATGGTTGGTACTATACCCCCAACTTGAAAATCTAGCGGCTTAACTGATTCATGGATGTGGAAAATGGCCCATGAGGTAAATATGGATCATATCTAAAGGAGAGGAATCCTTCTGAGTCTTTCCTTTGTCAAATTTCTCTTGAGGGTGTTTTCCAAGAACACATCCCTCACAAATTCCTTTGGAGAAGTGGATGTCAGGTAGAAAATCAACCATTCCCTTATTTGTAAGTTGTTACATATATATGAAATTTAAATGCTCGAACCTTTCATGCCATATCCTACTGCTTTTATCAACATGGGTAAGTAGTAATGCAGAATCTAGTTCAATAAATTTAGAAAATGTGTAGAGTCTGGATTGATGATTTACCTCACCGGTACAAACCCTAGGATTAGTTTATATGTCATAGATATCCACTGCATTAGGTGTGAATATGAATCTCTTTTCAGTGTCAGATCTTTTCATATGATACACAAAGAGAAGATTGATGAAAATTTTGAGAACTTGTAGCACATTCTCAAAGATTTTGTTTGTGAGTTCAATTCTTCCTTTTCCGGTGATCTCGACTAGAGATTTGTCCCCCATTAGAATAGGAGGACCTTTGTATGTGTCCAATGAAGAGTATACTTTTTTTGTGGCTTCCATGTGGTGTTATGCACCTGAATATATGATCCAAGCATCGAGAGAGGAGTTGATGGAAATCAAAGCATGGCTAGAATTTCCTTTCTCGAGATTCTGATATTCTGGCTTCTTCTTCTTGGCACCCTTAGGGACACAACATCTAAGGTTGTTTTGTTGAAGTATTTGGGCCATTTGATCTGTCATTTTCTACATACATGTGGAATATGGATGGAATCCTTTATGGAAGTAAGTGCATTTCTCCTCTTTTCTTCTCTTTCCACCTTTGGATCCAGAGGCATTGTTGAAGGGTTTTGACTACCCTTCCTTCATTGGATTTGCATGTTCTTTCCTTTTTTCTTTGTATTTAGATTTATGATTTTGATGACCACTACCATCATTCATAGTAAGTGCATGCACCTTTGGGATTTTTATTTTCCCATGTTGATAAGCTTGTTCTTCTCTTGTGTCAGAGATTCAATAAAGACCTCAAGACAGGGCATCTGATAGGTGGTTCCATAGGAAATCCTAACTGAATGAAATGTGGATACAACCACTAAGTATTCAAAACCAATTTCGGAGAGAATGGTGAGAAGGATTTGTTTCTCCTCCTTAGATTTATCAACCCCGCAAGCCTTGAATTACGACAACAAATCATTATATTTGGTAAAGAAATCTTGGAGATTGTCGAATGTTTTTGGATCCAAAGTCAACAATTCCACCTTGAGTATGTGTCTCCTCATCTTGTCCCGATTCTCAAAAATCCCTTCCATGGTGGTCCAGGATTCATTGGGGGTTTTACAGGAGGATATGTGAAAGAGGATTTCAGAAGAAATAAGACTACAAATAGTTCTAAACTCTTCATCCATTCGATTCAGATACTTGTATTTTTATATGGCTGATGTGGGTTTGGTACATGTTTTGATGGTTAACCTATATAATCCTCTTCCTCTAAGATAAACTATCATATTTGTAATATCGCTCAGCCGAACCGAATTGTAAACGTAATGTAAGTGTACATAAGCTGGTGAGTTGTTTTGACATCATTTTGTAATGCACCTTCCATGTCATAGTGCACGCATGAACTGCACAGTAAAACGATGTAGCATGCACATTCTCGGATACTGCGCACAGTTACTAAAGTGCACACAGTATGGAGGTCAATGAACCTTGTGTATATGATATGTGCTATAGGTTAGTGAGCCAGTTATTATAAGTTGGAGTGCTTATGTTTTGGAATTAGGCCAGAGTGCCTAGATGTTAAAGGCCAGTGTGCTTATTTTGTATATGTTTCATGATTAATATAAAATACATTGTTGCAGGCATATCGACCACGATAAAAGAGATGGGGGACTGAACTTCACCAGTTAGGGAAAGGGAGGGCCAAAATTCAAGGGAAAGGGATAAGCTATAGATATTAAGCCAAAAAGGAATATTATATTAATATTTCCTAAAGCATAAAGTGTAGATAATTATTTTATCTCAAGTTCTAAAGTTGGGGACAAGTGGACCTAAGTAACTTCTGATATGACAAGTGTCAAGTTGGGGACATGCATTCATATCATGGAGACTTAGCTCATTTGGTCACTTTTTTTGAGGATCATTCTCGCAATCACCTTCACGATCATTCTGACTATCATACTTCATGATCAGTTTCACACTGATTCCTTCCATCACTCAGTTATCTAGTCAATGATACCATGACCATTTCATGCACGCAACCCGTTATCCTTCAGACATTTTCACACAGACCCCCAACCCTCAGGTTGAGGTCCGCACACGATCTTTCAATTTCGGCACTTAGAGTGGGACTGGCTCTTTTATTTCCTCTTGGAAATTCCTTACACACCCAATTGTCTAATCCTACCCAAAATTATGGGTAACAATAACATTCAGCATGCATACATAGAAAGCATTATAACACCATGAGTCTAAATCAAAGCTTCATATATTAATTCAGAACTTTTGTACATGGGTTCTTCTCTACAACTCTCCGCTTATTCTCTATGCTAATGTATTTAATGATATAATTCTGATAGATACAATGATACAAAGGTGAGAGTGTATATAGTTGTTTTTCCTCCTGTTCCTAAAACTGTCTAATCTGGAATTTAAATCTACCTACTTTCATTAACTATGCGTAAATGCCTCTACCTCCTACAGATGAGAGAGAATCGCTCATGATCCATTTACAATATGCAAGTACGCTCCCCTTTAACCATTATATTAATGCTTCAAAACATTTCCAAAACATGTAAAATGTGTGTTGCACTTTCTAGCTATCTTTTTCCTTCATGCTCGCTTGGATGGCTGCTTGCGATGCTCCTGCATCATACTCTCTTGCTTGAAAATTTTCATGAACTCCTGTTCATGAGCTCTTGCACGGTCTGTCCATGCTTTTGAATTTCTACTTCATCCTCCTAACTGGCATATTCAACTGGATGTCCCTTCCATTTGACCAAGTATTCAAAATACTATTTCCTCTTGGTCCTCCTGCTGACCCTCTTATCAATTATACTTTCCATCTGTGGCTTTGCAGCTACAAGCATTTGTTTAGTCCACTGAACCTCTGTCTGTTCACTATCTTCTCCTGCTTCTTCATCGCTGTAAGGGTACAAATCTAAAATGTTGAATATCGGTGAAATTCCGATCCCATCGGGTAATTCAATCTCATATGCGTTTGCCCCAAATTTCTTCACGATCTTGCATGGTCCAATCTTCTTCATCTTCAGTTTGTTATATGTTCCCCTTGGGAACCTTTCTTTCCTCAGATGTGCAAGAATCAGATCACCGAATTCAAATTGAAGTTCTCACCTGTGTTGATCTGATCTGCACTTGTATTCTTGATTCAAATTTTGCAATCGCTCCTTGACTTGGTTATGAAGCTCCTTCATCGCTTTTGAAAAATCCTCTGCACTAGCACTCCTGAATTCAGTCCGAATCTTTCAATTCAGAAACTCCTCTTGGATGCATTCCATACACAATTTGGAATGGACTCTGCCCTGTGCTTTTGTTAAATGAATCATTGTAAGAAAATCCTGCCCGTGGCAGAATGTAATCCCACTGATTGTGGTGTTCAGTCACTAGGCTCCTTAGCAAATCTCCCAAGATTTTGTTTACAACTTCTGTTTTCCCATCCTTCTGAGGATGATAAGCTGAGCTAAATGACAAATTTGTCCCCAGCTTCTTCCATAAAATCCTCTAGAAATGTCCCATGAACTTGGTGTCTCGATCTGAAACTATACTTCATGGTAAGCCATGAAGTCTGACAACTTCCTTGAAAAATAGGTTCGCAATATGAGTCACGTCGCTAATTTTATGACATGGTATGAAATGTGCCATCTTTGAAAATCTGTCTACCACCAAAAAGATTGAATCAAATTCTCTTTGTGTCCTTGGCAGCCCTAATACAAAATCCATGCTCACTGCATCCCATGGCCTTTTAGGTATGGTTAACGGCTAGTATAACCCTGTGTTCTACCTTTTCCCCTTTGTGTGATGACAAATTATACATCTTTCCACAAATCTTTTGACATCGGTCCTCATCCCCAGCAAAAAATATGATCCATTTAATTTCAAGAACATTTTTCCATGACCGAAATGTCTGCCCAATCCTCCACTATGTTTTTCTTTCAACAGATTGAAAATTTTCTCTGCTTCCTCTGTCCAGTGAAACAATTTATGTCTTTTCTTGACTGTGTCCATCATTGGTGCACTAATCCCACTGAAATTTTGGATGAATTTCCTATAGAAACTAGCTAATCCATGGAAGCTTCGAACCTCAAATACACTTTTCGGTGATGGCCAATTTTTAATTGCCTCTACCTTTTCCAGATCCATCTTCAGCTCATTTGCAGAGATAACAAAACCCAAATAAATGAGTTATTTCCTCATAAATGTTGATTTCTTCATATTTATTAGCAACTTCTCTTGCTGTAATCTCCTCATCACTGTAGCTAAATGCTTCAAATGCTCTGCTTCTATTTTGCTAAAAATTAATATATCGTCCAGATATATAATGACGAACTTCTCGATAAACTCTTTTAGGACTTCATTCATCAATATCATGAAAGTGTTGGTTGCATTTGTTAATCCAAACAACATAACAAGCCATTCATACATCCCTTCATTTGTCTTGAATGTTGTCTTCCATTCATCACCTTCTCTCATTCAGATTTGATGATATCCGCTCTTCAAATCAATCTTTGAAAAAAAATTCACTCCACTCAAGAAATCCATCAAATCATCCATCCTTGGCAAAGGAAATCTATATCTAATGGTAATCTTGTTGATTTCCCTCGAGTCTATACACATCCTCCAGCCTCCATCTTTCTTTGGGCTAAGCATTGTTGGAACAATGCATGGACTCAAGCTCTCTCTAACCAATCCTTTGTCCATTAAATCCTAGACTTGTCTCTTGACCTCTTCATTCTCCTACAGTGTCAATCTATACACTGCTTTGTTTGGTAAACTAGCTCCAGGTATAAGATCGATGTGATGACTTATACTTCTGATCGGTGGCAACAAACAAGGTAGTTCGTCCACTACTATATCAACAAACTCTTCCAGTAACTTCTGGATTTCCTCTGGTAAATCATCCACTCTTGTACTGGTTAAAACAATTCTAGGCTTCTTGACCACGATGAATTGTGTATCTTCCTTCTTCTTAACCTCTTTAAGAAGTTCCTTCCCACTCATGAGAAGTACAGTGTTGTTGACCTCTGGTTTCACTTCTTTATCCTTAATCGACAGCAACATGTGAGTTCTCCCATTCTTCTCCAGGGTGTATGTGTTATTTCTCCCATCATGAATCACATTCCTTTCATATTGCCATGGTCTACCCAGCAATAGATGACAAACATCCATGGGAATGACATCACATAATATTTCATCCTTGTATCCTCCTATTTTAAATTCAACTAAACATTGTTTAGTGACATTTACCTGATGTCCTTTTTGTAGCCACAAAACTCTGTATGGGCTTGGATGTTCAATAGTCTCCAGCTCCAACTTTTCTACCATCTCTGTAGAAATGAGATTTTTTGTGCTACCACTGTCCATAATGACTTTTCACACCCTGACTTTGGTCTTGCAAGCAGTCCGAAAAAGTTTGTTCCTTTGGGCTGGGTGTTATAACCCTAAACTGCACCACACATGCTTACCTAGCATCAGGCCATCTCATATCCCTTCTTTGCCAAAGCACTGCTGAACAACTCTTTGAAAATCCTCTTTTATAAAGGCCCACGCACCCTACTCCATTACTTCACGTGTGTACATGTTGGCTAACCCAAAATAGCCCGTGTGGACCGACAAAAGCATGAAAAAAGGAAAGTTGTCGACGGAACACAAAAGCTATGGGTGAGTTAACAGAAACTCCCGGCCATGCATGGTTGAGGGTTCGTCCAAATACCTAGCTCCTTCTAGCCTATAAAAGAAGGGGTAGGGGTCCCATTTCGAAGGAGGAAAAATATAGCAAAGAAACTCTGCCCATTTGCGTATTCCCATTGTCCCAACCCTTTAGCCTTTCCTTGTGCAAAAGGAGATACAAAGCAAAGCATTTGGAGGACAGTTAAAGAGGACCCCAGGATCAGGTTCCCGGAGCGATGGCCGGTCTCAACTTTTGTAAGTTGACTCATTCAAAGTAATAAATAAAATGCTTTTCCCATCCCAATTCATGAATTTTTTATAGTTTGATTAGTATATGTTTGGATTTCTAACCCGTTAGTATATAAGTAGGATGCATGCGTAGTTGTTGCTTGTCCTGTATGCAGGTCAGCTTTGGAAGGAGTATTGCAAACAAGTAATCAAGTACAATGGAGGATCGACATCAAACGTCGAAAATGAGGTAGGTTGATCTTTCTTTGCATTTACTAAGAAAAGGGGATATAAATCTAGGGATGAAGGTAGAAAGTAGTTTTTCTTCGATCATATCTGCATGCAAAGTCTAAACTCTATTTGCTAGTTGTTAGCGATATTTCTTGCTAAGGGGTCTAGATATCAAAAGAATGGGTTAAAACCCACTTTTCCAAAGTTTCGGGCGATAATGCGCCCATGGTAAGCAACAAACAAGACTGGGCGGTCCAGATTTGCGTGCCCAGGTCAACGGCGCACAGCGAATTTCGGACCCCCCTTGCCTTTCGACCTTTAAGCAAGGGGGGGGGTCTGAGATCGGGGGCACAACTCTCCGAAGGTTCAGATTAGCGCGCCCGGATCAACGGCGATGAAGAGCATTTCGGACCCCCCTCGCCTTTCTAACTTTAAGCGGAGGGGGGGGTCCGAGATCCCATGTGCAGCTTCCCGACGGCCAGGATCGTAGCGCCCGAATCAACGACGCTCGTGTAGCTCCGTTCCTCTCAGCTGCTCTGTGTTTAACCAGTGTGGGCCCCCCTCCTGTCATTTCATTCTTCCTTCCTCCTTTCCCCTGCTGCAGTGTGTCATCCACTCACCTCTCCTCTGTGGCCCTCATGGCTCTCCTTTCTCACACTATCCGCTCACTTCCTGCCACGTGTCCCGCTCCCTTTCCTCATCCGTTTCTCACCCAAAGGCGGGTTCGTTCTCTCGTCTTCCCCCCATCTACCTGGGTTCCCTCCGCCATGGTGCATCCTCTGTCACCCCTCTCTGTCATCACTCTCACTCCTCGCCACTCCTTCCACGTGCTCCCCGTTGCCATCACTCCTACCATACACCATGTCCTCCGCGCTGGCCCCCATGTCCATCTCTCAAGATATCCAGTTATTCCAGGTGGCAGCGCTAGAAGTCATCCAGATCCCGAAGTGCTGAGTTGGCTGAGCCGTTATCAATGCCAAGAAGCAGTTATTGAGGCGGTTGAGGGTGGTTAGACATCGTCTCCGCCATAATGGGGGCGTCCTACAATGAATTAAAATCACGTCGATTCGCCGATGTAACTGTCAGAAGATCGATCGCGTCTGCCATAAGATGCACGGTTATTCAAAGATTGCGGCTGCAGAGTGTCAGAAGCCATGCAGACGCAAAGCCTTCAATGCATTTTCTTGATTCCACTGTTGTTGTAGTTTTGAGTATATGTAGGCATTTTTGCCATTTTTGTAAGGATGGATGGTAGAGCTAAGCTCCCGACTGTATAGTTTCAGTGATACTCTGGTTCCCTGGCTATGCCTCTGTGTTTGAGATTTCTTGGTTTATAACAAATAGTTTCCTCTCTTTTCCATCTTTGTTTCATCTTTCCTGGAGGGTTCACAGTGAAGGATTCATGTGGACTTAACAATCTTGTTGCGATAAAGGATTTGTTGTGGCATCTTTGTATTATCTGGTATATGTGTTTGAATGTAAAAGGATTTTGCATTTGAATGCACTTCTTCTTTAGTCTGTGATGAACCTCATGTTTATTGTGGACCACTGCGCCTTCTTGCACAAGTCTTTCGCCTGCTCATCCCTTTACTACGACTCACTGTTTGGAGTTTATTAGGACCTCACTCGTTCATGCGTGCCTGGTCCAGTTTCTGAGTTGAAATTGTGTTGTTTTGAGTATTTTCTCCATTCGATCACCCTTTAAACAAACCATGACATTAAATCTGATGGGCTTCGGGCTCTGCTCCTGCTAGCAATCCAAGAGTGACTTCCGAACGCCAACATTTTTGGCGCCGCTGCCGGGGACGAAGTTGAAGATTTTCCCTGGGCAAAACGAGAACGACTAACTGATTTCTGAAGGTGCATCGGATATCAGAACTTGAAGATTGCTACTGTGCACTTGGCGACTCCACTGTGACGACTCCGCTGGGGAGAACCTGTTCTATCAGCTGTGGCTTCGAGAGGTAGACATACGAGGTCAAATCCACATTTGCCTTTGGCCACTCCGGAAGAATACCTGGAAGCGGTGCGCAGAAAAGGAAAGAGAGCTGCGAAAGAAGTTTATGTCGATGAAAAAGGTAATACGCCCTCCCCTTCTGTAAGAACTCCTTTTCCAGTTTCTCAGTTTCATGGTCGTCCTTCCTATGAAGTTTCCCGTTTTCTGAACTTTGGGAGTGTTCCTGCT
Source organism: Picea engelmannii (assembly GCA_009831015.1). Taxonomy (NCBI): domain Eukaryota; kingdom Viridiplantae; phylum Streptophyta; class Pinopsida; order Pinales; family Pinaceae; genus Picea; species Picea engelmannii. The sequence goes on along the minus strand of ML785094.1, from coordinate 238,579 downwards.
GAGTTTTCCCCTCCTGGTCTAGTGTCAAAAGGAGAGAACCTTGTTACTCCCCTCTCGGGAGGTTTTACTACTCCTCCTTTGATTACTACTGCTGCACAGAGAGAAACACCTGCACACTCGGGTCCCTTAGACTTCTCTCTGTTTCCCCCGTCATCTCATGTGAGGACCTCTTCTCCTTCCTCACCTGTTCATACTCCATCTCCTCCGAGTTCCCCTCCACTCAACATCCCTATGGCTGGTGTTAATCCCCCTCTGAACAGAATGGATGCCATAATCGCTGCTAGATATGCTCCTTTGATTTTTCCTCAGCCCTTGAACCCTCTCCCTGCTGGAGACTATCTGAAATACATGCCCAAGTTCAGTGGTGAGGGAGATGTCACTGTTGAAGAGCACCTGTCTGCCTTCTACAGCTATGTAGACAACCTAAATATTGAGGATGAAGATGTGTGGATGAGGGTCTTCGTCCAGAGCCTGGATGGTGAAGTAAGGAAGTGGTTCAGGGGTCTTGCCCCCGGATCTATTGCTGGTATTGAGGCTCTAGATAACGTTTTCCTGAGACAGTGGGGGGATAGAAAAGATTACATATATTACATGACTGAGTTTGGGTCCTTGAAAAAGCAGGAAGGAGAGTCAGTCTCTGACTTCTCCAAAAGATT
>ML785094.1:198448-234618 GCA_009831015.1 Picea engelmannii | reverse complement strand
GTTGGCCGAGCCCTGTATTGGAAAGATCCCCAGGGGATATTACTGATGTGTCTGGACCCACAGTAGGCCCAGAAGGTTATGAATGATTTCCATAGTGGTCTCTGTGGAGGCCATTATTTTTGGAAAACCACTGCTCACAAGATCCTCCGAGCAAGGTACTACTAGCCCACCTTATTTCCTGACGTCTGCAGGGAAATTAGAGCTTGCATCAAATGCCAGAAATTCTCAGGAAAGTGGCAGCTCAGGTCCCTGCCATTGAAACCTGTGGTGGTCTTAGCTCCTTTTTGAGCAGTGGGGATTGGATTTTATTGGGGAAATTCATCCTCCCTCAAGTGGTCAGCACCGATGGATTTTGACAGCAACTGACTACTTCACTAAATGGATAGAAGCTATCCCTACCAGAAGCACTTCTCACAAAGTAATCATCAGCTTCCTGGAGGACATCATTGCTAGGTTCGGCTGCCCTAGCAAAATCGTCACTGACAATGCTTCCCCATTTCGGTCGGAGCCTCTGATCAAGTTTTGTGAACAGTTTGGAATTTCAATGATCCACTCCACTCCCTACTATCCTCAGGGAAACGGACTGGCAGAGTCCTCTAATAAAAGTCTAATTAATCTTATCAAAAGGTTATTAGAGGATAATAAAAGGGCCTGGGACTCAAAGCTCAAATTTTCACTTTGGGCCGACCGAGTAACAACGAAGAAATCCCTTGGTCTCTCACCCTTCCAGCTGGTTTATGGGATTGAGGCAGTTTTCCCCACTCAGCTTGCCTTGCCTGTGGAAAATCTTCTCCATGACTATGAAGGGGAACCTAATCTGATGCTCAGAAGGATTCATCAGATGGTGGAAGTGCAGCAGATCAGAGAGCAGGTCCTGGACAGAGCTTACAATCGTCAGCAAAAGATCAAGCAGGTTTTTGATAGGAAGAACAAGAAGAAAGAGTTCGAGCAGGGTGATCTGGTGCTCAAGTGGGATGCACCCAGGCAGGAGAAGGGAAAACATAGTAAATTTGATGCCCTCTGGTTCGGGCCTTTCAAGATCCTGGAAGTATTTTCCAATAACACTTACAGGTTGCAGGATCTGGAAGGAAATGAAGTTTTCAGTGGCCCAGTCAATGGGCATTTCTTAAAGAAATGTTTTATGTGAGCCGCAGTCGGCTCGTTTTGTTAATTTTGTAGATATTGTTTTGTGTTTTTGTTTCTTGTATTTGACTAATAAATAACTCCATAGCCCAACAAAAAAGGCACTAAGTCTGCAAAAGAGTTCTTAGAGCATCACAGGGACGACTCTATCCCCCATGGAGCCAAATGTTAGTGATATTTCTTGCTAAGGGGTCTAGATATCAAAAGAATGGGTTAAAACCCACTTGTCCAAAGTTTCAGGCGATAATGCGCCCATGGTAAGCAACAAACAAGACTGGGCGGTCCAAATTTGCGCGCCCAAATCAACGGCGCACAGCGAATTTCGGACCCCCCTTGCCTTTCGACCTTTAAGCAAGGGGGGGGGATCCGAGATCGGGGGCGCAGCTCTCCGACGATTCAGATTAGCGTGCCTGGATCAACGGCGATGAAGAGAATTTCGGACCCCCCTTGCCTTTCTAACTTTAAGCGGAGGGGGGGGTCCGAGATCCCATGTGCAGCTTCCCGACGGCCAGGATCGTAGCGCCCGAATCAACGACGCTCGTGTAGCTCCGTTCCTCTTAGCTGCTCTGTGTTTAACCAGTGTGGGCCCCCCTCCTGTCATTTCATTCTTCCTTCTGCCTTTCCCCTGCTGCCATGTGTCATCCACTCACCTCTCCTCTGTGGCCCTCGTGGCTCTCCTTTCTCACACTATCCGCTCACTTCCTGCCACGCGTCCCGCTCCCTTTCCTCATCCGTTTCTCACCCAAAGGCGGGTTCGTTCTCTCGTCTTCCCCCCATCTACTTGGGTGCCCTCTGCCATGGTGCATCCTCTGTCACCCCTCTCTGTCATCACTCTCACTCCTCGCCGCTCCTTCCACGTGCTCCCCGTTTCCATCACTCCTACCATACACCATGTCCTTCGTGCTGGCCCCCATGTCCGTCTCTCAAGATATCCAGTTATTCCAGGTGGTAGCGCTAGAAGTCATCAAGATCCCGAAGTGCTGAGTTGGCTGAGCCGTTATCAATCCCAAGAAGCAGTTATTGAGGCGGTTGAGGGTGGTTAGACATCGTCTCTGCCATAATGGGGGCGTCCTACAATGAATTAAAAGCACGTCGATTCGCCGATGTAACTGCCAAAAGATCGATCGCGTCTGCCATAAGATGCACGGTTATTCAAATATTGCGGCTGCAGAGTGTCAGAAGCCATGCAGACGCAAAGCCTTCAATTCATTTTCTTGATTCCGCTGCTGTTGTAGTTTTGAGTATATGTAGGCATTTTTTCCATTTTTGTAAGGATGGATGGTAGAGCTAAGCTCCCGACTGTATAGTTTCAGTGATACTCTGGTTCCCTGGCTATGCCTCTGTGTTTGAGATTTCTTGGTTTATAACAAACAGTTTCCTCTCTTTTCCATCTTTGTTTCGTCTTTGCTGGAGGGTTCACAGTGAAGGATTCACGTGGACTTAACAATCTTGTTGCGATAAAGGATTTGTTGTGGCATATTTGTATTCTCTGGTATATGTTCTTGAATGTAAAAGGATTTTGCATTTGAATGCACTTCTTCTTTAGTCTGTGATGAACCTGATGTTTATTGTGGACCACTGCGCCTTCTTGCACAAGTCTTCCGCCTGCTCATCCCTTTACTACGACTCACTGTTTGGAGTTTATCAGGACCTCACTCGTTCATGCGTGCCTGGTCCAGTTTCTGAGTTGAAATTGTGTTGTTTTGAGTATTTTCTCCATTCGATCACCCTTTAAACAAACCGTGACATTAAATCTGATGGGCTTCGGGCTCTGCTCCTACTAGCAATCCAGGAGTGACTTCCGAACGCCAACACTAGTCCATAGGGAGATTTCCCTCACAACACTAGGTTCTCTGACTCCTTCTCTGGCATTAAGAGAACTTTTCTCATCATCAAGGATCTTCCACCTTCAGCATCTTCTGCCTCAACATTCCATCCTTGTGCTTTGGCAATGTGAGTTTCACCTCCTTCTTTCTTTCTATCTGGGCATTCATAGGATTTGTGTCCATTTTTTCCATAGGTAAAGCATTTTATTTCTCTGCCTCTGCCTCTTCCTCTTACTCTGGTTCGAGGAAAATTATTTCTATCAGCATACTGTCCTCTCTATGAGCTTCCACCTCTCTTAGTTTGAGTTTGAGGTTTCTTCCACTCTTCTTTAGGTTTCTGATTCTTGTCCTGGGCAATTGTATTGCCTCTGGCTCGACTTCTGCCTCAGCCTCTTTGACCTTTCTTTCGGCTCAACTTCTCTTTAGATTTTAGAGCCATTTGATAAGCATCCTCCACATTCCAAAGGCTCATCATGATCATCTCATCCTGAATGTCATATCGAAGACCATTCATGCACCTGACAACCTTTTCATCATTACTTTCACGATGACCTGCTCTGATGTTTATCCTGTAGAAATCTTTAGTGTATTCTTTCATTGACATTAGCTTCTGTCTCAAATTATTCATTCTTCGATACAGAGTAATTTGATAATCATTGGGTATGAATTTGGCTTTCATCTTCGCAACCATTCTATCCCAGCTTTTGATTTTCTACTTGCCTTTGCAACGTCTATCAGCCTGTAGTTCATCCCACCATAATGATGCATGTCCTTTAAGTCTTGTGACAACATGTTTAACCTTCTTGTCTTCCTCAATATCCTCATAATCACAATATTTATCCAAAGCTCTAATCTAGTCCAGAAGTTCTTCTACATCCAGGTTTCCTTCATATACTGGGATGTCCATTTTCAATCTGGCACCTATCCTCGCAACAACCCTGAATAGGCATTCATCTGCTGCATCTTCGGCCGCAACTTCTTCTCCCTCGTTTCCAGCTTCATTTTCACTTTCAGCCTCGCTGATATCCCTAGCATTGACTTTGCACCTCTGTGATGTCTCCATGGCATCAAGCCTAGCATGTAGTTCACGCATTTCCCTTTCCACTATTGGATCAGGCATTGGCCTCTCTCTCCTTCTCGGTGGCATGGATGCAAATATTTTCTCTTTTCTCTTCTACAGAAAGCAAAGAACTCTTACTCGCTCTGATACCACACTGACACAGACCCCCAACCCTTAGGTCGAGGCCCGCACAAGATCTTTCAATTTCGGCCCTTAGAGTCTGACTGGCTCTTTTATTTCCTCTCGAAAATTCCTTACACACCCAACTGAGTGTATTTCACAGGTCCTTCTAAGTTATTCTCACGTGATCTTTGCACTAGCATGAACTCCACGATCAACATCCAACTGACATTGGGACTTTCCCCTTTTCCTTTCGATATACCGAATTTCGCGAGTTCACGAATCCTGTTGTCGAGCGCCTTACCTCTTCGACCTTTGAAACCCAAAATACCAAACACACGAATTTTCTTGCCACTTATTTCATCTTTTTGGGACTTGAGTTGATGACCAACACACGTCCCTCTTTCCTTATGATTTCACGGTTTCCAAAATTCCTCCCCTTATGATCTTTCAGAATTTTCCCCGACGTTTGACCAACCCTATGACCTTCATCACACGTGTCCTCCAACAAGTACCTAGGACCTTGCCTTTTTGGCTTCCTGCTTCTCATGATTTTAGGAGTTGCAATGATGTGCAACTCTACCTCTCAACTCCCAGAGTCCTAAAACTTGAATTGCCATAATCCTGAAAATCCACTTTAAGTTATATCACGCTTTGTGACTTCAGGATTTCCCTTTCATTATGTCCCATCCCTTGTCATTAGGATTCCCAGTATGCTGAACCCCAAAATACCGAAATGGTGCTATCCCACTTCTAAGGAGATCAATGACTGTGGTTCTTCCCTTGATCTGACAACTTGCACGATTTCGCGTACCGGGAGTTCATGATGCTCTCGATTCTAATCACTGTCTCCTCGATATCTCGGATCCCAAAATGCCAAAACGCTCCTTCACAACTTCTTCACATTTCGCGATCTCGGAGCTTCTAATGTGGAGTTCTCTACTCCTTGTCAACGGAAATGTCAAAATGTCGATTCCCGAAATGCCAAAAAAATGTCCTGCCGCGATTTCTGATTTTGGACTTTCCTCCCTCCTATGTCCCGATCACTCATCCTCAGGACCTCTGAAACCCTAAATTCTGAAGTTCCGAAATTCTGACCTCGTCACTCTTTGCCTTGATACACGAAAACTCTTTTCGTGTTTCAGGCATTTGATCAACAAAAGGTTTCGTCCACACTTCGTACTTATGACCCCCAAAATGTCGAAATGATCTCGATGGTCCAATGATCGAAATCAATAGTCCACATTGAATCCTACCTTTCGAAGGTGGATCTGTCAAATGCTTAACTTCCCTTCAACTTTCTTGTATCCTACGGTCCTCGCTATTTCAAGAGTTATCCTTGGAGAATTCTGATCGTTCAGTTTCCTCCTCAAGAACCTCTGGTTCAAAATTGACTCTGTGATCCTTCTCTGGGATGTGACTTCTGCACACAACTTGGGCTTCTTGCTTTCTCTTTAATGATTCAAAGGCCCTAACCCTTCTGAGCTTTCTTCGCAACTCAGGTCTTCAAGGAGTCTTCTGCACTTACTCCTTGCGGTGATCCTCCAAATACTTCAGCGTACTTGAACTCCCGACTCTTTGCACTTTCTCGGCAATAGCAGTCTTTCAATCTCTCAACCTTAGTTGATAAGTTCTAATGTCTCGACCTACCTGCGCACACCTTGCACGGCTTTTGTGCTTGTCTTGCACTTCTACTGGAATGAGAACAACAGTATCCCTCCTGAGCTTTCAGAGATAAACTCTGAACCCTGTCAATTCACACCTTATGAACACTTCCACTGCACTCCTTGCAGGAAATTCTCTCACTCAGGAAGAGAAACAATTGAAAATCATTCTCTCTCTCTCTTAGTTTTCAAACATCCAACATGAAAACATACATTCACACATAGCATAATAACAAATGCATGATAGAGAGAATAAAACAGCCATAAGCATAGCATTCAACATGTATACACAAAAAGAATTATAACACCATGAGTCTGAATCAAAGCTTCATATATTAATTCAGAACTTTTGTACATGGGTTCTTCTCTAAAACTCTCTTCTTCTTCTCTATGCTAATGTCCTTAATGATCTAATTCTGATCGATACAATGATACAAATGTGAGGGTGTTTATATTCGTTTTCCCTCCGGTTCCTAAAACTGTCTAATCTGGAATTTAAAGCTACCTACTTTCATTAACTATGCATAAATTCCTCTACCTCCTACAGATGAGAGCGAATCTCTCATGATCCATTTACAATACACAAGTACGCTTCCCTTTAACCATTATATTAATGCTTCAAAACATTTCCAAAACATGTAAAATGTGTGTTTCACTTTCCAGCTGTCTTTTTCCTTCATGCTCGCTTGATTGTTTGCTTCCGATGCTCTTGCATCACATTCATTTCACTGTATCTAAGCCTTTTTCCTTAACCATTCTAGTTTGTGTACCTGGTTAACTTGGGAACGTGATTGAAGAAGTGGGTTGTTAGGCTCATGGGAAATTGAAGAGGCGAGTTGTCAGGCTCGTGAGCAATTCTTCGAGCGAGAGAATTGCTGAGGATTGATTCCCGAAGGTGCTAAACTGTAGCTATAGTTCTCCGAGACTTCTTATCTGGCCTGTTGTTGAAGCCCTAGAAGGGAAGTGGGGCAGCTGAGGGACTGTTGAGGAGAGAAGGGGCACACTTCCTTGGGTGGGATAGGCATGTGGGGAATGAGAGGTTGTAGGTTTTTGGTTGAGTGATCACTTCAGACAAAGTCTTTCTTGTTGGCTATAAACCCTAGCCTAGTTAGGAACCCCTTTACCCGGGTGGATTTCAGTCCCAGCTTGAGGGTGACTCACTATTGAGAGTGATGAACAATGTAGTCTAAAGCTGGGAGGTTCATGGACGGTATGTACGCAGTTGGTGACAATCTTTCCAAGATAAGTACCAATCATATGATAAAATTATATGATGCATTTTTATTTATGTGTTTATGTTACGGTTTATCATATATGTGATTATAATTTCTTGTATGTTTATGGGTATTTCCATGTATATGATGCATATGTTTGTTTACTATTATTTCAATATCAGATCGTATATTACCGAATGTAATTGTTTGTTTATGTTTATATGTAAAGATTCCACAAAAGTGTTGTATGTATATGTTTAAGTTGCATGCAGTTTGAAGAGAAAATTTATGTGGCATAGCTCAGTTGAATACTGGGTATGTTACCATATGTTCCGCAGTAAGAGAATGAAAACATTCCCTAGAGTAGCATGGCCCGACCTGTTTAAGTATGGGGATGTTAACAACTAGTATCAAAGCATGAGAGATTGCTTTGGATTGGCATTCCCTAACCTGTGGGTGGCTGGGGGACGTTACAAATTGGTATCAGAGCTTCAGTTTCAACACTGAGCCTGGATGGGGTGGATGTCCATTTGGTAATTGAAGGAAGAAACTCCAATGGACATGGAGAATAAAGGAATGATAACATGATTATGGAAGAGACCATTAAGAATTTGCAAAAGGATGTCCAAAGCCATAAAGCTGATAATGAAAGGATTATGAGAGCCAAAGAGCAGCAGGATGACTTCAACATGAAGTTATTGGAGGGCTTGAATAGATTAGAAAATAAATTGAGTAAGGAGAGTGGCTTAAGAAAATATGAAAGTCACAAGCCTTCAGATGAGGAAAGAAAATCAAGAAGTATTAGCAGACATCACCATCACTCCCCAAATAATTCCAATAAGAGAACATGCAATAAATCGATTACATCCCCTATTTGAAGGTATAATAGTTCTGGGGTAGATGAAATACGAGGATAAATGAACAAAATCAAACCTCCTACATTTGATGGAGAACACAAAAAGGATGAAGATGTAGAGACATGGTTGCTGGGCATGAGAAAGTATTTCCAATTGCATAATTATTCTTCTCATGCAGAAGGTAGAATTACTATCTATCAACTCAAAGGAAAGGCCTCCATGCAGTCGGATCAGTTTGTGCAGGTGTAGCACATTAAAGAGAAAAGTGTTACTTGGAGGGAATTCAAGAAGTATTTTGAGAATAAATACTTGACTAAGAGATATTATGACAAGAAAATGAAAGAGTTCTTTTAAGTATGACCATAGATGAATATGAGAGAAGGTTTATAGAAATGTTGAAGTATGTCTCTTTCATCAAGGATGAGATAGTCAAAATTCAAAGGTATTTGAGTGGATTTCCACCACTCGTCAATGAAAAAATACAGTATGATGATCCCAAGACATTGGAAGAGACCATAATGCGAGCTAAATTCCTATATGATCAGCAGAAAGAAAGGCCATATTTCCAAAAGGCTTGGGAGGACAATAAGAAATTCAAGATGGATCAAAGGAAGAAGGGAGATAAGCCACCATTCTTCATAAATAATCCACAAGGACAACTATTACAAATGATTTTGGTCATCTTGGTGATGTATTAACAATGGTGTATTCAGGATCCCAACAAGGACTTTTTTCCTGAGAAAAGTGGATCTTGTCTCCTTCTAGAAACATATTTTCAAAGTGAGTTTGCAGGTTGCATATGACCTAGGGTGCGAGAATCCCTCATTCTCACAGGCCATCTACACCTAGGGTGAGAACTTCTCACAATTTGCTCCATACATAGGGTGCAAACCTGTTGTCAAGCTTGGAAAAGAGAAGAGGTCTCAAGGGTTCTAGAAGGGAATCTTCTAGAAAATGAGTTGGCATTCGTATTGTTGTCATTTTACTAACTTCTCAGATTTGATGGGATCATCCTCATCCATGTAACCATCTCTCCTTCTTCTATATATTTAAAGGTTTCTCATGGAAAAGGTTAAGCAAGATTGAATGAAGAATTAACGTAAGAATTGTGTGAAGAACCTTGCTTGGAAAGAGACTTGAAGGCTCTAGTTGGTCTATCAAGGGGAATTGGATCTTCTTCATGCAAGCACAAAGCAAGTGTGTGTGTTGGAACCAAGGTTCACTGAAAGGAAGCTTGCGACATCAAGGCGATCAGGTTTTATCTTCTACTTTCAATTAATATGATACAACGACATGTCTATTTCCCATAAAGTCACTCTTACTTTATTGTGTAATTCCTTGTTCATACGCATAAGTTGATGTTGAATACATTTTTCTATCTTCACTTTGGTTGGTTTGTGTTGTCTTGGTCTCGACCTCACGAGAGCACCAGAGTGAAGCGGGAGCAACACAGACCTAAGGAAGTGATATAAAGGTATGCCACTTATTCCTCCTTATTAGTAGATTCAATGATTGCAACTTAGGGAAAGAGTGATGTCCTGTCCTGTTTTGTTCTAGATCCAGGTGGATCTAGGGAGATCTGTTAATGTCTGCACCTAACAATTAGTCCGATAAAAAAATTGGCGACTCCATTGGGGATGCAACCCATTTTTTGGTGTTTTTCCTTGGCCATTTTCTCTTACCTTACCATTTTTTCATTTCTACCAATCTTTGAGTCTTGAGGAGACCCTGACAGATTCTCTAGGTCCAAAGGTTCTTTCAATTTTTTTGTCTTTTTTCCAAATTTTGCCTAGTTTCAGTCATTTTCACACTAAACCCTTTTATTTTCTATGAGAACTATTCGAGTTCGCACCCTACCATGCAATCCAGTGTGAACATCTCACACTTTGCTTGTGACCAGCCTGTGAGAATGCTCCATTCTTTCACTGTACACTACTGCTTGCCTGCGAACCCATTTTGCAAAATTTTGGGATTAAGGTCTTCTGTATGCCCTAACACCCATATTTGTATGTGTGTCTGAAGAGAACTTCTTGGGCCACTGATTGATTGTTTCTTGACTTTGGATTTGGTGAATGATTAGTCTTCAGAAATTGAAAGATCTTCTTGTTCATTTTTCTCAATTGTTATCTCTTGACCTTTTCTTAACAAGGATATAATCTCAGGTCTTGAATTTCGAGTGCTTGTTTGGTTGGGAGCCGGTGACCTGTTTAAAAGTTGGGATTATTTGTCTTTCTCAATTTCTCATTGCTTGGAAAATCGTTGCCCGCGTGCATTTGAAAAGACTAGTCTTGTCTTCTTGTTATGTTTGTCTTCATTGAAAGATTGGTTTGGGTTTTTTTGTATATTGTTTTTCATTAGTTGCTAGTTTTTCTTAGTTTCACCACTGTTGTGTGGTTTGTATTGAAAATTTAAAAACATTTTTCTTTTTAAAAGCAATTCTTTATTTTGAAAATATTGGCATTCAATTGTTGAAATAGAATGAATAAAAAATTGGCATTGGTCGTGATTTGTTGATATTGCGTTTTCAAAGAAGATTATATTTCATAGTTCAATATTGTTCTAGAAAACTCCTCTTTCCCTCCCATAAATAGGATTCATCAAACAAGAATTGATATTTTTCATTCCTATCTATGCATTGTTGGGTCAGAGTCATCCACAACATCAATTTCATTTCTGTCTTCTTTGAGTAATAACAGCCTTTAATAATATCGTGCAAATCTTAAAATTTAACTAGTAACTCTTTTCTAGGACTCTATTACACCAACATTAGCTAGGCTAGAGCTTTGGAATAAGGTAGAGAGATACACTCTCCAAAGCACAAAACACACAATAGCATCTTGTGTTAAGGAGTGTCAAATTCCATTTGCAACATTTTGTCCTGGGAAGCCCTTCTCACACAAGGGTCAAACCTGAGGTTGCATTGATATTGACAGAGTTACTCACCCTGCTTTGTTAATATCAGTGTAGAGATTGCACGTATTACAGGGGTCACTTGAAGGTATACCCACAATTATGAGTGGAAGCCTCTCAAGTTGATTTCGGGCTAGATACCCTGCCCTTGCATGTGGATCAGACTGTCGACTGTCCCCCCAGGCTTTATTGTTGTTGGTGGTAACCTTAGTGGCCTATCTTCTTAGGGTCTTACATAAAGTGATTGTGAAGGGGAAAGTCTTCACGGTACCTGGAATTGACATTGGCCAAACTCACTTGGGTCATGTCTATTATCTGCTGGAAATCCATCGACTCTCCCTCTTTGACTGAATCCCACAACACACTCAAAGCCTTTAATGGCTTCGGTTTTAAACCTTACGACGTGCTCCCTTCATTGCCAATCATGTTAGAAGGAAAAACGGTCCAAGTTGAAGTGGAAGTCTTTGACGCTCCTCTCAATTACAATCTTCTGCTTGGCCATAGCTGGATTGATTCCATGCGTGCAATTGTGTCGACTCTTTTATGTGTTGTACGTTTCCCACATCAAGGAAAGGTCATTACCGTCGACCAATTATCCTTCTTTAACTTAGATACACGCACTGGAAATGTACCTTTCATCACCAAACCCCTCCCGAATATGAGAATGTCAGTGTGGGTCTTCTTAAAGACTCCTCGTTAATGGGTACTTTCCCCATCCCACCACCCGATGTTCCACACCCGTTTGTTGCTTCAATCAACATGATCTCCACCTCTATTCACAGAACCCCTGTGTCTCACAACCCATGGATGGTACCTAACCCTGGAGATCATCTTCATTATGGAGACGAAATGGCGTTAAGCCCGATCGAATCCACCTATCAGGCCATTCAATTGACAACTCCTTCTACCCCCTCTCTTGGTGATTTATCTCCAGATCCGTTCCGCATCATTTTTCCCACGGACAAAATGATTATGTATGTTATGGAAGACACCTCCTCGGACAATGGTCATCATCATTCCATCCTCTTCCTGGAACAACACACCATCAAGAATTACCAATGGATCTCAACCCCATCAACTGTTGTCGTCATTTTCACTATTCCTGAGTCTACACATGATTTGTTTTCCAAAGGGAACTTAAGGAATATCTCACCCACAATTCCCCTCGACATATCCATAAAACCTGGAATTATCGAAAATGTGCACATCAGAGCTTCATGTTCCCCTGACAAAATCATCACCTACAAGTCACTTTTCAAATAATTTCATGATGTCTTTGCCTGAAGCTATGAAGAAATGTTGGGTATTGACCCCGACATTGTGATAAACAAGATCAAGACATACCTAGACACTAAACCCGTTCGACAATGCCTTCATCTGGTCCACCCATGTAAAGCGGTCGCTATCAAGCTGGAAGTCGAGAAACTTATCAAAGATGGTTTTATTTACCCGGTGGATCTCACTGACTGGGTTTCCAATCTTGTCCCAATCGACAAGAAACAAGGCACAATTCACGTGTGCATTGATTATAGGGATATTAACAAAGCATGTCCTAAAGACAATTTTCCTACCCCCTTCGTTAACTAGATTCTCGATGATTGTGCTGGAAGTGAAATATTCTCTCTGATGGATGGTTTCTCCAGATATAATCAAATCAATATTGTTCCCTAGGACCAACACAAAATCACTTTTATTTGTCCTTGGGGAACTTTTTCCTATCGAAAACTTACTTTCAGTCTCAAAAACACTGGTGCAACCTTTCAGCGCACTATGTCTTATGCCTTCCATGATATCAAGCACATCGTGCAGCCTTATCTTGATGACTTACCGGCTCATTCCATGCACCGAGTCGATCATCCAATACACCTCCGAGCCATTTTCCTCCAATGTTGGTTCTACCATATACGCTTGAATCCTCACAAATGCATTTTTTGCGTAGAATCTGGCCCACTTCTAGGCTTTATTATTTGACGTCAAGGGATCTAGGTAGATCCTTTGAAGGTCGAGGCGATTCTCAATCTCCCTCCTCCTTCTTCACTTCACCAGTTACAAAGTTTGCAAGGGAAAGAAAATTTTCTTCGTCGTTTCATCCCAAACTATGCCGAGATAACTCTTGGATATACACGACTACTGAAAAAGGGGTCCAAGTTCGTATGGGATACCATCACCAACAAATCTTTCGAAGCTCTGAAACTATCCCTAACACTTGCTCTACTTCTCTTCCCCCCTAATTATAGTCGCGATTATTTCCTCTACCTCGTAGCCTCGGATTACACCATCACTATGGTTCTTGTCCAGAAGGATGATTCTCATGATGAACATGTCATCTATTACTTGATTCGAAGTCTAACGCCTACTAAAACCAAGTATTTACATGTCAAAAAATTGGCCTTAGCAGTCGTCCAAGTAGTTCAACATTTTCGACACCATATCCTCTCTCGCAAGACTACGGTAATTTCTACCTGCAACCCTATGCAACACATTCTCACATGTCAACTGCTAGGGGGAAAATACTCCAAATGGATCGTGATACTCTAGGAGTTTGACTTGGAATTCTAATGCACTAAGTCCAAGAAATACTTAGTGTTTGCCGAGTTGATATGCGACTTTGCCTACTCTGAGACGGAAAAGGTGGCAGCCGATTCATTACCTGATGAATCCCTTTTCCTGATTAGTTCTGATAATCTTTGGTATGGAGATATCATCATATATCTCCAAACCCATACTTTCCAGCTCAATTTGTCTAGTACTAACCGCCGTCAAATACTCTACCAAGCCCATCAATATATTATCCTCGGTGATACTCTTTATCGTCGTGGGATTGACTCAGTTTTTCGACACTACCTCATGTTTGACGAGGTCGAGAAAGCCCTAAATGACTGCCATTATGGAGCTTGTGGTGGTCATATGTCTGAGTATGCCACTACCCAGAAAATCTTGCGAGATGGATATTTTTGGCCCTCTTTATTTAACGATTGTATAATTGCCTTCCAAAAATGCCATGCTTGCCAGACCTACAACCATAAAATATGATCACATCCCACTCCTCTTCACCCTATGGTCTCTGTCGGTCCTTTTTCAAAATGGGGTATCGATTTCATGACATGTCACCCTCACTCAGTTAGGGGGAATGGATACATTATTGTAGCCGTAGACTATTTTACGAAATGGGCCGAGGCGATGCCGACATTTGACAATACCGGGAAGACCGCAACATTATTCATATTCAATCACATCATAGCTCATTTTGGTGTTCCTCAGGCTATTGTCACCGATCACAATAGCCACTTTAGAAACTTCATGATGTCCGAACTCTCTGAAACATTGGGTCTTCGCCATGAAAACTCAACACCCTATTACCCACAAGCCAACGACCAAGTCGAAGCGATTAATAAAGTCCTCGTCACCATGCTTCGACGAATGATAGGGATTCAAAAAATGAGTTGGCACACAATCTTGTTTTCAACATTGTGGGCTTATCGGATGTCCGTTAAGTTTGCTACCGGGTTTACACCATTCCGGTTAGTCTATGGTCTAGAAGCCATCCTGCCAATTGAATGTGAGATACCCTTCCTAAAACTAGCCGTCAAACTCCTACAAAAAACTTATGCCGAAGAAGAACGTCTATTGTATCTCATGCGATTGGATGAAACTTGATGCGACGCTACCCTAGTCATAGAAGCCCAGAAGAAACGTGTCAAGACCCAATATGACAAACATGTCAAGCCTCGCATTTTCTCCGAAGGTGATCTGGTTCTCCTTTACGAACAAGATCGGGATATGATAGGAGATGGAAAATTTGAATCTATGTGGCGAGGTCCTTACATCGTTAGACGAGTGCTGGAGAAAGGAGCTTACGAGTTAGTAGATTACGATGGTATCCCTTTGAGTGAACCCAAAAATGGGTTGTACTTAAAAAATTACTATGCCTAAGATCACCTATGCATGAGTACTTGTATTTTATTGTATCATACTTATTGTGTGTTACTATAGTATGATTTTTTCATTATTTGGTCTCTACCCTTATGTTACATTGTGTTTGGTTTCTAGATGTCAAAGTCCTTGCTACCCCACATTGGCTTTGCTGATGGTGCTAGCCGTAGTACTTAGAACCTTGCTTCTTTTGCTTGGGCAATTTATGCCCCTACAAACAAACTTATCACTCTATGAGGTGTGTGTCTTGGCTATGCGACCAACAATATTGCAGAGTATAGCGCCATTATAGAATTGTTGATTGATTCTATCTCACTCGATATCCGTCACTTGGTTGTACGACTCAATTCGCAACTAGTGCTACTACAGTTAAGTAATGTCTATGCTATTCGAATTCCTACTTTATTGTGGGTGTATTTACGAATTCGCCTCTTGGAACGTTATTTTGATTATGTTGAGTATCAACATATTCCTAGATGTCTAAATACATTAACTGATGCATTAGATAACTATGTATTAGACAAACATTTGGGCCATTTATAAAACAATCACATCACATGGATCACATAACACAATATAAGCCGGTAGAAGCTGTATATATGTATATAACGATCAAAAGTTTTTTACAAAAAGTTCTGTCCGAGGACCAAAATTTCAAAATTTGAAGCTCGTAGATTTTACAAAGTAACGTCACGGGTGACGCTCGTGATAACACATGACTGCCCGGGCAACCCTACGAAGTAGTCGGCCAATAGAATCTGACACACCCACAATATGGTGTTGATAACGTCGAGGGACTTCTCCGATAGTCATGTCGGGAATGTCAGCAGTCAACCCCTCTAAGTTTTGCTCTACTGCCTTATAATCTTTAGCATCCCATCGTGGAACTGGAGCCACCTCTCCTCATCGCTGAATAGGAGAGGTACCTAGAGGTCGATACGGCCCCATGTCTGTGTCATCCACAAGAATTTTTGTAATTAGACCTTGGACAAACATAAAAACATTGCATATGATAAAATCACAAAAGCATTTAAAAGAACAAAATGTGTACTTCTTACCTAGATCTCCCCACTGAGCATCCTCAGGTAAGGCCAAATCCAAATCCCCTCAGAAATCCAACCCGGCATAGGCATAATAGTCGACCATCAACATCTATGGCCGCAACCAGTCAAAGAAGGAATCATTGTATTTGATGATAGGCCCAGCTACATGTCGGGCCATGAGGTTGCACCACCTCAACATCCTTGGATCCTGTGGGGCCAGTAAACCCCACTCAACCTATAATCTTAGTAATGGAACCCTCTCGAGAAAGAAGGACACCAAAAGTGATCCGTACCCGAATTGCTTCAGGTTACCTCTCCTGCATTTTGTCAATTGCCTCTTTATGCTACGAAGGACTGCGTTTGAATAGTTAAAGACCTGAGGTTCAGTACATTCAATGGAATACTGAAAATATCTCTGGATATCCATGTGTGGAGCAGTGCTCCCAGCCATACGAGCAATGGTGAACAAGATGGTGCGAAGGGCCAAATTTTGGGCCCCCCAAATGGCCACCTTTCCTTTGCTTATTTTTGCCTCTGGAACACAGTACTAACGTCAATACTCACTCATAGGAAACCCACCACCTTGACTACCAGTCAAGCTAGCGTGGTACCCATGCTGTGATAGTCCTATGAGGAAGTAAACGTCCTCGATATCCAAGGAAAATTTGTGGACCCCAACGTGGAATACTTGTTGGTCCACGTCCCACATATGAATGAGATACTCCAACAACCTGACTTGGGCCCTCATGCCCGGGATCCGAAAGAATTTTAAGAGACTACAGTCTCAAAGAGCGGCAATGGTGCCCGGGTCATTCCCGGCAATAGTGTCATCCTCTTCATGCTCTCTTTCGTGCCACTCCAACATCGTGATGGTTAAATGCCTGCACAAGAACCATGAGAAGAGAGTCAGCAACTCATTTCAAGCCTTGGCACATTTTTCATTGAGCAAAAATCAAAGTAAATTTTCATTTTGTGGCCCTCGCAGGTGCCTCTTTAGCACAATGCGAGGTTCTCGCAGGTGCCTTTGGGGCCACCTGCAAGAATCATGCATTCTCGTAGGTCCCGTATGGCTAGCCTGCGAGAATGCCTGGGAGCAAGTTTTGGCTCTAAAACAAACTCAAAAGCTTGAAATTTTCCAATGAAAACAAAAAATTGAACCATGAAAAGGTAGAAGACAGAGAGATTACCTCGTTGACGGAGACGGTTCACCAAATGGTTTTTGTACTTTCCGCACTCGAGCACTGAAATTCAAGGGCAAAAGAAGGGTTTTGGGATAAATTCTTGGAAAAGTTACAATGACTATGGTAAAAGGCCTTTTACCCACTTATATTTACTTTTTACCATTTTCGCTGATTTTTATAATTGTTTTATTCATCAAACCTAATACTTAATATCCCTATGAGTGTGAATTTTTGTAGATATAACGACTTTGAAGTCCACATGAAGGAGTATGGATATTTTTCTTTTTTTCATCACATGCTTAATTGTTTTTTATGGTTTTTAGACAAAACCTCGAGCTTGGTCTTTGTTCGTTCTCACGCTCGAAAATACATGAGAACATAATCGAGCACACTTTTATCACTTTTTCGATCTCATCAAGGTTACACGAAAAAGGAACCCCCTAGAGTCCTCTTTAAGATCTTTTCATACTCTCTAAAGATGAAAAGATTGTCGAGTGACCTTGTTCTTTTCACGCTCGTTAAAGTATTTGAAGAAAACGTCTGTTGGGCAATAATTTATCTCTTTTTCGGTCTCATCAGACTACTTTACGAAAAAGGAACTGAGAGAGTTCTCTTTTGAGTGTTTTTCCAAACTCTATAATCATGAAAAACCTTCAAGTTTTCTATCTTTGGAATCGTTAAACAAACATTGAAAGACCCATAATGGGACCGAACCACTCCTTCCTAGGGTTCATTAAACATACTCTGAGGGACTCGTTTGAAGGATGAGCTTACATCAACAAGCATATTTTATCCTCCTCAAGCTTGCGTAAAAATAAAGAGGTACTCGCCATAAATGGTGGGGAAAAATTTAGGAAAGGGATGTGTTTTCGTATTCATATTATTGGTAGTAAGTGTCGCTCTTGAACATGACACCCCCTATTCACTATTTGAAGGCGGTTTGGGAAATCCATTTGTCTCTCATTCGACTTGTTACAAGGTCATATCTTGAGTCATCTTGGAGTCAGTGATGCCAAATCCCTGGTCATGTCGTTCATATGTTCAAGAGAAGTTCATATAAAACCTTTATTTGAGTCAACCATCTACAATTGTCCATTCTTACCAGGTTGGCCTTTCCTGTGTCCATTGTCATCTATATTCATACTCTGTTTCACCTTCAAAATATGTTATTTATTTCATGTCATTGATGGGGGATACATCAAGGCTCTTCTGTGACGAGTCTTGTCTCATCGACTCCAACTCATTATTTGGAAACAAGACTTAGAAATTATTTGGTACCTTGGAACTTGCATCCCTCAATGGAAGGTTCTCTCACTTTCAACAGTGGGTTTTCATCATTGACCCCTGATCAGGAGATTTCGTTGAATGTTTGACCTCATCTCATTTATTCACATTCATTGGATTGTACTAGTGTACCTTGGGAGTCATTGACATTAATGGTGATTTCCCTCGCACTTGTTAACGGTTTCATCAATGACCGGTAATCAAGTGGTTTCTACCGTGTTTGACTTCGACACATGTAATCACATGGCTAGATTCGTACTTTCAGGCGATGGGATTGAAGACCCTGGATTTCATCTTTTTGATCCAGGATGTGATGGAGTATGTATGATTTGCATCGACACATAGATCCACTTTGTATGTCACGTGGCTATGTCATCCTAACTTGAGTCTTCTCGCATAGATCCACAGTGTATTCCTAGTGGCTATGCAGTATATTTGAGGGCATGGATCCATGGTGTATGATTGGTGGCCATGACCCACATTCATGATGAAATCCGTTTTTGTTCTGAGTATGGGAATGCCTACCTCAGAACTGGTATTATATTCTGCAAATGCTTGGTTGTTTGCAGGTTTCCGATTAGGTGCACTCCTGGTTTCCGACACACAAACGCAGTTTACAAAGTATTTCGGTTGTCACTTATTCTGGCCTCATACTTTGGGGAGAATTCTGTTACACATGATTTTGGCCATCTTGGTGATGTATTAACAATGGTGTATTCAGGCTCCCAAAAAGGACTTTTTGCCTGAGAAAAGTGGATCTTGTCTCCTTCTAGAAACATATTTTCAAAGTGAGTTCGCAGGTTGCATATGAACTAGGGTGTGAGAATCCCTCATTCTCGTAGGCCACCTGCACCTAGGGTGTGAACTTCTTGTAGTTTTCTCCATACATAGGGTGCGAACCTGTTGTCAAGCTTGGAAAAGAGAAGAGGTTTCGAGGGTTCTAGAAGGGAATCTTCTAGAAAATGAGTTGGCATTCATATGGTTTTCATTTTACTGACTTCTCAGATTTGATGGGATCATCCTCATCCATGTAACCATCTCTCCTTCTTCTATATATTGAAATCTTTCTCATGGAAAAGGTTAAGTAAGATTGAATGAAGAATTGATGTAAGAATTATGTGAAGAACCCTGCTTGGACAGAGACTTGAAGGCTCTAGTTAGTCTATCAAGAGGAATTGAATCTTATTCATGCAAGCATAGAACAAGTGTGTGTGTTGGAACCAAGGGTCACTGAAAGGAATCTTGTGATATCAAGGTGATCGGGTTGTATCTTCTACATTCAATTAATATGATACAATGACATGTTCCTTTCCCATAAAGTCACTCTTACTTTATTGTGTAATTCCTTGATCATACACATAAGTTGACGTTCAATACATTTTGCTATCTTTACTTTGGTTGGTTTGTGTTGTCTTGGTCTCAACCTCACGAGAGCACTGGAGCGAAGCGGGAGCAACAGAGACCTAAGGAAGCAATATAAAGGTATTCCACTTATTCCTCCTTATTAGTAGATACAATGATTGCAACTTAGAGAAAGAGTCATGTCCTGTCCTATTTTGTTCTAGATCCAGGTGGATCTAGGGAGATCTGTTAGTGTCTGCACATACCGATTAGTCCAAAAACAAAAACAAACACCTAAATAAACCAAAATGATTGACACAGAGAGTCAAAGGCCAAGGCATCCGCCTATTCAATGTTGGGTTTGTAAAGGAGATCATAGGTTTAGAGATTGTCCTCACAAAGGTGAAAAAGGTAGGGTTGTGCACAATGTACAACAAGTTGAAACAGTGGAGGACATGGGAAGATATGTGCCAAATATTTATGCAAACTTGGAAAATAAGAAAGCAGAGTATCATTCCCACATGATTCAAGTGGAAGGTATGATCAACAACCAAACCATTGCTATTTTAATTAATTCAGGAGCTAGTCATAGTTACATAGACCCTAAGATGGTGGAAATTTTGCAATTGCCAAGAAGAAAGGATGGGAAATCATGGTTGGTGCAGTTGGCTACAAGAGCCAGAATAAAAGTTAATGATATGTTTAAGTCATGCCTCATAGACATGAATGGACTGAACACAAAGGCAAATTTAAACATCTTGCCTTTAGTTTCCTATGACTATCTAATTGGGATGGATTGGTTGGACCAACATCACACTCTATTAGACTGTCACAAGAAAGAATTTACTTGCCTGAATGAGGAAGGGAAACTAAGGAAAGTACAGGGAATTCCCAAGGCAGTAACCATTAGAGAAATTTCAGCATTGTAGTTGAATAAATGTTACAAAAAAGGGTGTCAAATAATTGCAGCTCATTTGGCAGAGACACCTAGATATAAGGTGTCAAATTTGGAGGATTATGCAGTCCTGGAAGATTTTGAAGATGTGTTCAAGGAGGTACCCAGACTACCCCCAATGAGAGACATTGATTTCTCTATAAATTTAATGTCTGGAGCAACGCCAGTATAAAAGACTCCTTACCGAATGAGCACACCAGAGTTGAAGGATTTGCAAATGCAACATGAAGAACTTCTGAAGAAGGGGTATATATGCCCAAGTGTGTCACATTGGGGTGCCCTAGTATTGTTTGTGAGAAATAAATATGGAACACTAATATTGTGCATTGACTTCAGACAGTTGAATAAAGTGACTGTTAAGAACAGGTATCCTCTGCCAAGGATTGATGATCTATTTGATCAATTGAAGGATGCAAAGATATTTTCAAAGATAGATCTCAGATCAGGATATCATCAGGTAAGGATTAAAGAAGAAGATATCAGGAAGACTACCTTTAGGACAAGGTATGGTCATTATGATTTCATAGTGGTGCCATTTGGGTTGTCAAATGCACCAGCTGTTTTCATGTGCTTAATGAATGGTGTTTTCTAAGAATATTTAGACAAGTTTGTCATTGTCTTTTTGGATGAAATTCTTATATATTATAATTCATAGGAAGAGCATGAACATCATTTGAGGATGGTGTTTCAAGTATTAAGGGATCATTAATTGTATGCCAAGTTCAGCAAGTGCTCATTTTATCAGAAAAAAATCATTATTTGGGGAATATCATTTCAAAGGATGGGATAGAAGTGGATCCTGAGAAGATAGAGGCCATTAGAGAATGGTCAGTGCTGAAGAAAGTGATAGAGGTGATATCATTCATGGGTCTTCTAGGCTACTATAGAATATTTATTGAAGGATTCTCAAAGATTGTGAGAAGAGTTTCCAACGCTTGAAACGATTATTGGCAAGTGCTCCAATATTAAGGATTGAATACCCAAATGAAGAATTCATTGTGAAAGATAAAGCTAATAGGATTTCATTGTGAAAGCTAATAGGATTTCCCTGAAGCTGGGAAGTTGCGCCAGGTTGGCAGCCAAATTTTGTTGGCCATTTGAAATCCTAGAGAGGATTGGTCCAGTTTCTTATATGATTACATTGCCTGGATCTATGTCTGTTCATAATGTCTTCCATGTATCATTGATAAAGAAATATATACCTGATGCTAATTATGTTATTGATTGGAATGTGATTCAGGTGGAGAAAGAAGGCGCTTTTCAAATGCATCCTATGCGCATTTTGGACCGGAAAGTCAAGAAGCTCTGGAACTGAGCCATAGGGATTGTAAAGTTCCAATGGACCTGATACGGTCCTAAGGACGCTACTTGGGAGCCTGAGGATGCAATGCAGACAGAATACCCACATATTTTTGAAGATTTTTGAAAACTCTATTGTATATGGGTGTATGATGCACTCAGGACAGTGCATAAATAAGGGGAGGGGATTGTAATATTCCTCGACCAAACCCAATTCTAAATGTAATGTAAGTGCACTTAAGATGGTGAGCTATTTTTAGATAATTTTGTAATGCACCTTCCATGGCATAGTGTGTGCATGAACTGCGTAGTAAAATCATGTAGCATGAACATTCCCGGATACTGCGCACAGCAACTAAAGTGCGCACAGTATGGAGGTCAATGAACCTTGTATATATGATATGTGCTATAGGCTAGTGAGCCAGTTATTATAAGTTGTAATGCTTATGTTTTGGAATTAGGCTAGAGCGCCTAGATATTAAAGGTCAGTGTGCTTATTTTGTATATGTCTCGTGATTAATATAAAATACATCGTTGCGTGCAGATCGACCACGATAAAAGATATGGAGGACTGAACTTCACCAGTTAGGGAAAGAGAGGGCCAAAAGTCAAGGTAAAGGACTAAGCTAGAGAGCTTAAGCCAAAAAGGAATATTATATTAATATTTCCTAAAGCATAAAGTGTTGATAAATATTTTATCCCAAGTTCTAAAGTTGGGGACAAGTCGACCAAAGTAACTTTCGATATGACAAGTGTCAAGTTGGGGACATGCATTCATATCATGGAGATTTATCTGATTTGGTCACTTTTTTTTAGGATTATTCTCACAATCACCTTCACAATCATTCTGACTATCATACTTCACGATCAGTTTCACGCTAATTCCTTCCATCACTCAGTTATCTAGTCATTGATACCATTACCATTTCATGCACACAGTCTGTTATCCTTCATACATTCATTTCACTGTATCTGAGCATGTTTCATTAACCATTCTGGTTGGTGTACCTAGTTATCTTGGGAGCGGGATTGAAGAAGCGGGTTTTCAGGCCTATGGGAAATTGAAGAGGTGAGTTGTCAGGCTCATGAGAAATTCTCTGAGCGAGAGAATTACTAAGGATTGATTCTCGAAGGTGATAAATTGCAGCTATAATGCTTTAAGACTTCCTATCTGACCTATTGTTGAATCCCTATAAGGGAAGTGGGGCAGCCGAGGGACTGTTGACCAGAGAAGGGACACACTTCCTTGGGTGGGACAGGCATGTGGGGAATGAGAGGTTGTAGGCTATTAGTTGAGCGAGCACTTGAGATGAAGTATTTCCTATTGTTTATGAACCCTAGCTTGTTTAGGAACCCCTTTACCTGGGTGGAGTTCAGTCCCAACTCAGGGGTGACTCACTGTTGAGAGTGATGAACAGTGTAGTCTAAGGCTAGGAGGTTCGTGGACGATCTGTACGTAATTGGTGACAATATTTCCAAGATAAGTACCAATCGTATGATAAAATTATATGCTTTGTTGTTATTTATGTGTTTATGTTACAGTTTATCATATATGTGATTATAATTGCCTATATGTTTATGGGTATTTCCCTGCATATGTTGCATATATGTGTTTACTGTTATTTCAGTATGAAATCGTATATTACCTAATGTAATTGTTTCTTTATGTTTATATGTAAAGATGCGACAAGAGTGTTGAATGTATATGTTTAAGGTGCATGCATTTTGAAGAGAAAGTTTATGTGGCATAGCTCAATTGAATACTAGGTATGTTACCATATGTTCTGCAGTAAGAGAATGAAAAAGTTCCCTAGAGTAGCATGGCTCGGCCTGTTTAAAGCTAGGGATGTTAACAACTAGTATTAGATCATGAGAGATTGCTCTAGAGTGGAATTCCCTGGCCTGTGGGTGGTCGGGGGACGTTACAATATTCTCCTTCCATGCAAAGAAATTGTATGGTGTAAGAATGAATTCTTTTGGAAATTCCATTTTTCTGTTGTCTTCAATCTTCAGTACCTGTGAAAAGAATCTGTTGTGTCTTTTTCATAGAAATTCGTCGGCTTGGATACCATGTAAATGTGTTGAGCCTACACAAAATATATCTATATGTAAAATGGAATACAAATTTTGGGGAGAAAATATGAGAAAATAGAAACATGAGAGAAAGAGTGGAAGAATTCTCATTAACCAAATGAATGAATGATAATTTACACATGATATAATTTGTATAAATCAACTAATGTGCACTGGAGGAGAATAAAATGCACCATAATGGTGTTATAGAGTGATCTATACACACACCAGTAGTTACGGGAGTAAACTTCTACCTAGTCTAGTCTCTCAAGAAGTTACGAGAGTGAACTGACACCTAGTCTGAGTTAACTAGTCTTTGAGTCTTCAGTTAAATAACTGAAACAAAGTGAATTGGGGAGGATATCATGGAATCGTGAGTAATGCACTAGCCTAGTGATAATCTCAAGAAAAATGTGCATTAGTTGGTGATGATCCCAATGTTGCATGGTGATGATCCCAATGTGGCATCTAGACTCCACTCAACTGATCAAAATGAAATGTGAACTGAAGAGAATATTCTCCCTAAACTATAGGAGACTAAATAATGACTAATAAAAATAGGGAAAACCTTAGGAAAAACAAATCCTATGTGTGTGTGAAGTATATCCAAAACCAAATACTCTAAAATGATTCACATTTTATGGTCTTCCTTTCCATATCTCGTAGGGAGTATTATTACTATTACTTATGAGAATTCCTCTGTTCCAGATATGAAGTATTGTATTTACTACCTATGCCCAAAATATGTCACCCAACTTGGAATGTTTCAACATGGTTATGGCCATTTATTGTATTGTTTTATTCTTTCTTTTAATGACTCTATTTTGTTGAGGTGCCCTAGTTGCTGAGAATTGCCTTTTTATCCCATGTTTTCCACAAAAATCAATGAATTCTTTTGATGTAAACTCTCTACCATTATTTGATATCAAACATTTGATTTTCAAGTCTGTCTCTATTTCAACCATATCTTTGTATATCTTGAAGTTTTTGAATGAATCTCACTTCTTCTCGAGAAAGAAAATTGCAGTGATTCTTGTGTAGCCATCAATCAGTAGCACGAAGAAATATTCACCATTTAATCCCTTTTTTCCCATTGGTCCACATAGATCGGTATGTACAATATCCAATGGTTTTGTCATTGAGTACTCCTTTGATTTGAACTCATTCCTGGTATGTTTTCCCTGAATAAAATGCTTACATAGAGTAGGTTAGCACTCTGTAAATTTTGTTTGTCTGAATAGACAAACGATAGAGGTAACTGTTTCAACCAACTTTAGAGTTGAGGCACTAGCCTACTCAACTCGAAGAGGGATATATCATGTCACTTGATGTATATATGGTAATCGGTGCCTAGATGTGGTTTGTGTTGGGGTTTTTTAATAAAATAACTGGAGAAATGAAGATAACATTTGGGCTATGGGGTCTGGAATAAATAAAATACATTATCAAACCTGATAACTATTCAGAGGAAAAGGCTAAATCATGCAGCAAGTCTAAGTTTATATCTGAAAATTTTGCATGACATCAGAGGAAAAAGAAACAGATAACTACATCAGAGCATTACAGAGATGAATTCTGAATAAGTTAAGAAGAAAGAAACACGGTCTAAGTTGCTAAGCCAAGAGCATCAAATAAAGAATTCTAGGCCTCTAAATCTCCAATTTAGACAGAAAGAAGTGTAAATGAAATGTATGCTTACAGGAAATACATAATATGAGAGGAAAACAAAACTCATATCACTCTCCATTAGAATCTTTTCATAAACAATCCAAAATCTGCCTCTGCATTTATATATTGATTCTAGCCTCAAAATTTGCAAAATTTTTTCCTGCACAAAGGGCAGGCTCCTCTTTTCTCGATGTTTTCTATATCCTCGAGATAATATATATAGAGAGAAGGTTTCTTCGTGGAATTCAAAACATTCAAACTTCTCATCGTTATAAAATTAGAGATAAGTTACAAGGAGGAATGATTTATAATAATCGTTACCCTATTTTAGAGGGAATGTTAGGAACAAGTTCATTATATTTAGGCACCATCTATCCAAAACTTGTTGGGATGCACTTATCTCCACCTAAGAGTTCATTTTAGCTTAGAGATCTCCTCCTTTAGAGTACCCAACTAGGTCAGTTGATTCTCTCTAACATTTTCAGCCATTTCAGCTATGGTTTCTTTAGCCTGACTTCCAATCCTAAGTCTGTAGCAGGTTCTGTGTGGAATTTATTTGCTAATATACGTTCAATTACCCTTTCCTTCTTACTCCTAGGTAAATATGCCATATTGCCTAAATGATCAGTTTCACTAGATATAGCTTTGTCCATGTATCCCAATTTTTTGTACACCGAAATGTTCCTACAGAAATTAGACAATCGAGCAAATTGGAGATTAATTCGTTTACAGATGAGATGATGCCTCCATACTTGAGAATCGGTAGTTATAGAGTTCCAATCATGAATCACTGACAGAGTCACTTACAGGTATGTTGGTTTACCATGCTTGGCTAATCCATTTCAAATGATTAGATTTCAAGTTTGTTATATGGAAGCATTCACCTGACATCATATGGTTGTGAAGTACCAAACGAGTGAAACAAGGTGATTCTGACCAGCCATCGCCCACCCCACGACTAGTTGATTTTACATATTGAAACATGTGACATCAGGGATTTGGTGAAAGTGGTTTCAAGCAACCCGCCTTTCGCCCCGATGTATCTCTGGAGGCGTCGTGCATTCACTTTATAAACCACAATGGTTTTCCCCAACCCTCCTTTACATGGTTAAGTCCAGTGCAAGTTCACCGCCCGATATGGGTTCTAGACGTTGATCTAGGTCATTTTATAATCGACGATCTGTCAATTTATACCTTTTTAACCTCCGCTATATTCGTCCATATGCCACAGATATGTCTCGGTCCTCTAAATTATCAATTCTCCAAACTATCAGGCTTCTGCGACGATGTATCTCTTGCTAAATTCTCAAGACTCGGATGTTGTCTGAAAATTGTTATGGTGATAACATAGGCTCCAACTGGGGATGCTATCCTCCTTGTGAGGTAGCAAAGAACTTGTAGACCTGGTGCCTGATCCATTGGGATGATTCCAAAACATGTGCATGTACCCTGCTCCTACCATATCACTAGTGTCTGCTGAAGTTGAAACTCTGCATGTCGTTCTCAACTAGACACTGAACATTGAATATACTGTTGAAACTGACTATACACAATAATGGAAATATAAACTGAAAAATGCTTGTATGGAAATCTTATTCATACATTCCTACCTACCCTGAAATGTTGAAATGAACACTCAATCAAGTGATGCTAAAGTGTCAATGCAACCAATCAAGCAATTGGCTTCCTAATTTTTCTCCGCTCACATATTCCTTAAGAAGGCAGACAAATGTAGAAGATGGTAGCTGAAAACAAAATTTGATTCCAAAATATGAGTTTATGAATGAAACAAACTCCTCCTTCACTGATGAATGTAATAGGGTAGCCATCAGATCTTGAAAAGCATGAAAAATCATTTCGTTTTGGTGAGAAAAAACAAAAATGCAAGACTCCTTCGTAAGTGTTTGGTGTTCTTGCTTTATTTCTTCTATTTTGAGAACATTTTCAAATGAAATGGAAGCAATGGTTTTGTCTACATCTCCATGCACCTCAAGAAAAACCTTCATACATTCTTCAAATATGAAAACCATATTATGTGCATCAAAGCTATCCTTTTGTTCATCAAACAATTCTGATTTGGTTTCATTAAACTTCTGGAAATTTATTTGAGGGCTGCCATTTTGACTTTCAAATGAATTAATAGAAATAAGTTCTTGGTCATAATATTCTTGCAAATGCGAAAATATGACATCATGAACTAATTCACAGTCTAGAGTCCTCATGGATGTATTTTCAAAATCTTCATCTGTGTCTATGTTGTTTAGAAATTGGACCAGTACGTCATTATTAGAGGAAGAAAAGCAACCTTGAAATACCTTGTCTTGCTGGTAATATTGTTGAACATCCTCATTAGTTCTGGGAGAAAGGAAAAGACCTTTGATAAAAATTTCTTGATCATCTTCTTATTTAATCTGATGATTAAGCACAGATTGGAATTATGAATCGAAATACTCTTCCAAGTAATGATCATGCAATGGATGCGAGTGTAGTTGGTGTTCTTTAATGATGACAACCTTTTCATGTAAAACAGTGCTACTGTGAATATAGTTAGAAGTCCCTATTTTTTCTAAAATTTCATGATTTTCTCTTAACCATTCAAAGGATGAAAAACATAAGGGGAGAGAGTTTTTATCTGTAAGCCCGTTGATTTTTTCACCTTCGACTTCATGCTTGGATATTTTCTGATTTGAAATGCTATTTTGTTTCAGCAGTTCGAATGAGGAAAAACACAATGGCAAGGTTTTGTGACCTGACTCACAACCTTCTTCTTTTTTTCCAGTATCATCATAGGTACATTTTTCCATCTCTTTGGGTTTTTGGACATTCTCTCCTTCTTCTTTGTCTTCGACCAATGACTGTATTTATGAATTTACAAGGTCTTCCTCAAAAAAAAGAATAGGGTCATCAAGCATCTGATAAGAGTACTCCAATATCTTGTCAACCTGTTTCGTTGGTTTGGTGTGACTTTGCATCAACACAAATTCATTTGCCTCAACAATAATCTGAGAATTATCTTTCAACAATTTGAATGTAGTAAAGCACAAGGGTAGAGAATTCTCTTTAACTGATCTAATACTTTTCTCCTCACTGTCCATATGAAAAAGAAAGTCTTCAATATCATGATCGTCTTCACACTTGTCATATACAGGAATATCACTGACATATGCAAGGTCATCTAACAAGAACAAACTTGTAACATCAACCTATTCTTCGAAAAACTAATTTGTACACTCATCCTCTTGATTATCTATAAATGAAT
This sequence comes from Picea engelmannii, assembly GCA_009831015.1. Classification (NCBI taxonomy): domain Eukaryota; kingdom Viridiplantae; phylum Streptophyta; class Pinopsida; order Pinales; family Pinaceae; genus Picea; species Picea engelmannii. Next base: position 205,788 of record ML785094.1, on the reverse strand, counting down.
ACATGAAGCAATCAACCCCTTGCTTATCACGGGATGGATCAAAAACTAAATCAACACCTTCTCTTTCAACAAGTGGGACATAATTTTTTGCAACATCCTTGGTATTGGGAAATTCAAGAGGGCCTATGACATGGTCAACTATATGCTCAATGTTCTAATCAATCGTTTTCTGTTCATATTCTCTTTTATTTTCTTTAGAATCTAACTCCCCATTTTGGATCTATTTACATGCTTGGATGTTGTGTTGAATATCGTGAGCATCATCAAACATTTTTTGTAAGGACTTAGGTATTATTTCCATTAGGAGGAATGACAAGTCTGGATGAAGAGTAGTTGCATAATGGATCATGGTTGTAGCTTCAGTGGGATGAATTCCTTTGGACAAATTGTAATAGACACTGGAAAGCCTCTATGGAGGTAGTTGATGCACCTCTTGAGTATAATTTTCTATGGAGGTAGTTGATGCACCTCTTAAGTATAATTTTGTACCTTGGGAATACTTTGTTCTACAAGATGAATAGATTTGTCTCATCGGTATATAGGATCTTATGATTCCCTCTTCAAGGTAATATAGTGATGATATATCAATTTTCATTTTGTACCTAATACCTTGGATCCAATGCAAGGCCTAATGTACCCTTTATCGGTGATACCCAACTGTCTTACATGAGTGTGGGTGTGGGAATTTTTAAATATACTTCACTCATGGGAATATTTCCCCTTCCCCCACCTCCTACTATGAACATTTCTCCATTCAATATTATTTATTCATTTATCAATGGATCCCTCAAGTCTTCTAATCCTTGGATGGTACCTCATCCTGAGGACGTTGAATCATATAGAGCTTCCATGACGCTCTCAGTGGTTGATAGTGTCGATCCAATGATCTCATCAACATCAGCTAATATTGGTTAGAAATTCCATCCTCATATGGATTGTGATCATCCTACTTCACCCATATGGGTTGTCGACTCTCCAAGTTCACATGACATCCTATATTTTGAGTTCCCTTTAGAAGAGGCCATCCCGGTAGTCATGGATTCCATAGGTGAGCTCAAGGATTAGATGACACATAAATCATATTCTCTTAATTTGGAACCCACGAGAGTTAGCATGATGAGTCTTGATCAGGGACTGGGGGTGTTTTCTAGGGAATTCGGTAGGCCTCCCATTATTGACCCCTTTTAGCCTCAGATATAATTTTTGGAACTTGCCATCAAGTTCTCTTATCTCATGTCCATTAAATATTCATGTTTAGTACCTCCTTCACATATTTATGGGTCACATCAAAGAGTTGTCATATCTCACGAAACCACTCAAAATGATTATCTTAGGCCGCAAAAAATTGTTACTATGAGGCATGGCCTCGACATGGTAAGCCACATGATGCAAACATTGGCTCATTAGTTCATCAATTATGAAAATATCTTTGTCCTGAGCCTAGAAATGGCATATACTTGGCTTAAAACATCAATATGAATAATGTCATTTACATAGGTGTGTGGTGTGAGTGCTTTTTGTTTTTCATATATTGTATCCAAAAAATCCAAAAGTGTTTCCTTTTTTGAGATTTCACTATGTGTTTTGATCCCCACAATCTAGTTTACATGTGTTGATAGGATTACAGGAACTTTTTTATGGAAATGGTGACTTCCCGTGAACTTGAGGTACATGTTATTAAAACTAGTATATAGAGATAGGTTTTTCCCTGCATCCAATATTTTCATTATTAACCACCATTTTTGTTGTCACATGTCTTAGGTTCGATCCTGTCAGGTTGTGACATTAGCCACTCTATTTTTTCACGTCGTAACTTGTTCAATAGTTCCTACTCTCCATGGGTTACCTATTCAACACTTGAATTATCATTTGGTAACCATGTTGTGATTTCCCGTAGACCCAAGAACCCTCCTATAGTCCCACCATGACTTGATGATTGAGCCTAATTATCCTCTATTCATCTATATTCTTTCCACATCTCAAGGGGGTTGCCAAATTTTTTTTGTTGCTTAATGGTTCCCTATGCATTTTATTCTTGCATCATGCCTCCCATCGTTGTGTTATTGTTTTCCCAAATCCCACTTTCCGCTATTGAAGTAGACTTGCCCATCCGCCTCATGCATTATTTGGTCTCCATTTTTCATCCATCTACCCATGGAGAGAAAATTTGTTAAGAGTGGATCTCACTTGCCAATACCATTTGCATTCATCTTTCTTAGGTCAATTCCATGTGCTTGAAACATAGGACCATGTTTTTAAGATACCCATTCTCTCTAGATGAGTATACTTTTAACTCTTTTTTGGACTCGTACAAGGACATGGAAAAGATACAATTGAGTACACTTTTCTCTATTCTTCGTACTTGTAAAATAACATGAAAAATTTACACATCAAGCATACTTTCATCCCTCTTTCATGATCATTAAACCAAGAAGAAGACAAAATACAAAAAAAAGAAGGGTTTGTTTTACCATCTGTCTATTCTCAAAATTCAGCACCAATCAAGTCATCCTTGAACATGGCACCTATTTGAGTCCTCATCATACAATTGGTTTTTAGATTTCCTAGGAGTCGTCCTAGTAATATGAGTCATGAATACTCCTATGGTTGGTTACTCTTCCAATAGTAATGGAGAGTACTTAAATGGCTCCTACATTGTTGCACTATATTCATCCAACTCTTGCACCTTACTTCCAAGTCACCATTGTGTCATGCTATATGTTCAAGGGAAGTTTAATCCAGAATTGACCATATGTTATTTTGTTGAATTTTCGAGTCGACCATATATGTGTTAGTTGTACTTTGTGATACTCTCTCTTGACATCATATATCAATGTATGTTTTTTGTTGATTAATGGGGGATACATTAAGGCCCTCCTTCGACAGATCTCTTCTTACCAACTTTGTCACATTATCTAGAAGAGGGATCTAGAAACCAGCTAGTACCTTGGAGCTTGTAATCCTCACTGCCATGCATCCTCATGATCGACAATTGGTTTACATCATTGAATCTTGATCGATTTATTGTACAAGTTTTCAACATCATATCCTCTATTCACACTCACTATATTGTACTAGGTACCTTGGGGTTCATATTCCTCATTGGTGGGTCCCCTCACATCTGTTAATGGTATACATCAATGACTGATAATCAAAAAATTTCTACCATGCTTGACATCAACACATCTATTCAGATGATTTATATTCATATGATCAAGGTTTGGGAAAAATACATTGTGATTGGGGACACATCCCTCCTTTACAACATCACCTCCCAAGTTGCGATGGAGTATATCACTTATATATGAGTACTTTCAAGACTTTGGGGGCACGTTCCTCATTTCTCATTGTTTTCCTAATGTATATATGATGTGTCATAGATCCACATTGTATTTGTTGGTGGCTATGATTGTATTCATGACATAGATCCAGATTGTATTATGTAGTGGCTATGATCTTATTGATGAAATGGATTGACCATGTACTCTTTCATTTCCATGGCCTTTCATTTCATATCGTGGATCCGGGGTGTATTTTTTGGATTCCATGATTTGATACTCTTCAAAGTCTAAGTATGTCTACCTAGGGGATGATCTATATATGCATTCATCCTATGTGTTTGATTGCAGAAAATATTTATCCTCCGGACCTCCTTTTCTCTCTCCTCATGCTACCTCATATAGACACTATTTTTTTTATTTTTTTTTTGGCCATCCATTCCTTTCTTGATCTCACACATCATGAGGAATATTTGATAGCCTTAATTTCCACCCTATAGGTCCAGAATAGAATCCAGGAGAAGATGAAAGTCAAAGAATATTCTTGCCTAGTATTTGGGAGTTTTTTTAGGGTTGTTGTAGGACTTATAGGAGACATCATGCAATGATAGTCACTGGTCATTTATAGTGCAACAAGTGATGATCCATGTAAAATTATAAATTCATGGAGTTACAAAGAGACAAGTGAGGGATGATTTGTATCTTCATGGAATGAGCCTAGGAACTCACATCATTCGAGTCTCTATTTGGTTCTAGAATATCTCCCAAGCCTCTTCCAAGGATCTATATAAAGAAGGAAAGTATTGAGAAAGACGAGGAAGAATCATTTGCAGAGTTATGTTGTCCAATTGAAAAGGTGATTTTCCTATTCAGAACAACCATAATCAGATTTCCTAGTTTGATCAGGAAGCTGAGGAGAAGCATGGAGCAAGGAACCCAGGAGTATACATCAACATATAAGGTATTAACTTGATGTAATTTTATTCATGTTAATGAATATATCATTGATTTTCCCCATGAACATGTTTGTATTTCCTTTACAAATGTTTGGATCCAATTTAATTCATTATAGATCAAGTTATATTCGAGTTAGATCTAGGATTATAACACCAAGTAGAGAGGTAGAAAGGAATTGTTTGTATTTTTTATGTAGGAAGAAGGTTGCAAAGGTTGGAGCTAGAAATTCAGATATGCATTAGCCAGGATATATAAAGGAAATCGTATAGTGAAAGGTATGTTATCTCTACCACTCCTTAGGGTAATTGTGAATCCATTTTATTGAGTCTAGGAAAACCATATAAGTGTAGCCCCATTGTATGTATATGATCAATAGGCAGGTCCTAGGGATATCTACTTACCATATTGGTGATATTTCTAAAATAACATAACTGACGACTCCATTGGGGAAGAATCTTTGATTTTTCTCTAGCTTTAGATTTCCTTTCCAAATCACCTTTTGTTTTTTGTTTGTGATGTCATTTATCTTCATGTTACTCTTTCAGAGGTTATATATCTCATATTTGATAGATCTAAGGTAGATATGATTTATCTGAAGCAGATCCACTTTTAAAAAAAAATAATTCTACATTCATTGCTTGTTGCAGTATACATGTTATGTGACACATTGATGATTGACTAGCTCTTGTCCCATGCCAATCCCTGTAAATTGGGAATATTGTAGAGCTTATAAAATTCTAAGGTTATATATGGTTTGAATAGTCCATGAGGTCTCTGTTGATCTATTTCTATAGGTCTCTTATCTTTGTTTGAGTCGTGATGTGACATAATTTACCTTAATTTATTTTTTGGAGTGTGGTTGTGTGGCTTGTTTTGGATTGCTTGGGTATGATTGTTTGTTGTCTGGTAATATTGTAAGGTTGGGAACAAATGCCAATAGATTTGAATAGATCTAGTAGTGTCTAATTGGATTACATTTGGATTATCCTTTTTTGATTATTATCCATTTCTAGATCTATAATTTTAGGTGACTTTTGGGTGTGATCCTTGTAGCGACATTGGATTCGATTGACCCACATCAATACCAGTTTCCTACTACCCTATGTTTCTTGATTTGTTGGTTTTCCATTTGCATTTTTTTTTTCATCAGATTAAGAAAAATTTTCATTTTATTTGGAAAAAAAAAAAGTCTTTGCATACTTGTGAGCTTTTGAAGCACTAGCAACAAGAGTGCATTGGTGCATTGTTTGGTTTGAATTCTTGAATTTTTTTTACATATAAACTATTTGTATGGTTTCTTGGTGTGTGAGGTTACATTTTAAAATTTACAAAGAAAAAGTTATCCCCTCCCTCCCATAGCTAGAATTTATTAAATTGAATGAATTGCATTGACATATTTGCATTGCTTGGTTGGGTAAAGAGTCAAACATCACAAAAAATTTCATCCATTTCCCTTTGACTTAAGAAACAACCACTAAAACGAAATTGTGTAATCTAAAATCAATTAGACATTTTTATTTGATAGAAAACCAACACTAGATATGCTTAGGGCCTTGCAATAGGATTGGAGACTGAACTCTCCAAGGCCATGAAAACAAAACCTATGAGTCATTAAAGAGTGAAAATATAATTTTACAACCAGTGTGTTAAGCATGAGGTCACATCGGGGCAAGTAGGGAGATTACCCCTCTCTTCTTGTTTTGGTGTTTGTGGTATCTCTTTGACTACTACGTATACATGGATTTCATTAGTGCCACACATCTGTGTGAGGTAACACATTCAAAGCTTCGGGCCTAGTTACATTTCCCTTATGTGTTGTTAGACCTATGATTGTTTTCACGGTCATTGATTGTAAGGTGGTAGCCTTAGTGACCTTTCCTATGTAGCTAACAAAGGTTACTATAGGTGGGAAATGCATGTAGTACCTAAAGAAAAAATTCGTTCATGGTATCAGTTCACCCACAGGGTGCCCATCTTAATAAAGGGTGCTTTCACTAGTCAAGGTTGTTTCACATAGATCATCGTAACTTCTTCTCATACCTTTGCTAGCTAATATTGTGAGGAATTCATCTTCCTCAGAGAGTTGGTTTTCAGAAGGCCCCCTGATCCATTGGTGTTCTTGTTGTTATCCTAGATTTGATATGGGTGTTCTCTTTCATTATGAGTCTAGATCATCCTTAGGTTGAATTGTGTTTGATTTACACATATTATTTTCACCATGGATGAATTATCATGTCGGTCCCATCGAATATGAGGACTAGAACCAGCCATAGAGGAACAAACACCTCTTAAGTGGTGTGAAATATGTAACCTATAATTCAAAGGGTCTTAACTTTGGTTCAAGGAGACTAAATTGTTTGAAGTGGAAGTGGTCGACGAAATTCCTCTACGAAAATTTAACCCTCCATTAATTGATCCTCAAGAACCTCTACTTGTCCAAGTAAAGGAGATTTTTAGTGATCTTTTTTTTGTTTAGAAATTCTCCCATCATGTCAAGACCAAGTGTTTCTTCTAGTGTATCTGAGTCTTCAAGACCATATACAAGTGGAAATGGGGGAATCCTCATGATGTCCTATAAATCCCTGAGTTTTTAGCCCCATATTAAATAATGTATTTCGTTAATCTATGAAAGGCCAGAGTGCCCAAACAATTGAAAGAGGCCAGTGTGCATAGGAAATGTAATGTTTTGATCATTATTAATAATAAATACATCATTGGTTTCTAGACAGACAAGGACAATAGTTATAGGGGGATATGATTCCACAAGAGAGGGTGGTTGAGGGGCTAAGTAGTTATCTTATATTTTTATCTACCCATAATTTTTTAATGGAGAGGAGTGGTTACATGAGATTCTTGGGGAAGGACATGTGGTTCTTGATTTGCAAGTAAAGATATAAACCCATCTTGTGGGTTGTTTGGGGGTTATTCTTCACTCACTCACTCATTTTTTATGGTTCACACCTGTTGACGGGCGAAAATGACCGTCCGTCAACTGGGAGAGTGGAACCGGTCCGGGGTTGTCTAAATAACCCAAGCCGTTTGGTATGGACCACCCTGATGAGTTTAACGGCTCCGTTGGCCGCTCTAAGGTCTCATAAGGAAACC
>ML785094.1:149888-186589 GCA_009831015.1 Picea engelmannii | reverse complement strand
CTTTTCCTGTGTTAATCAGAAACTGGGTTAGAGATCCCTGCTTAGAAAGAAAGGAATCAGATTGCCTTGTTCTCTGTAGACTTCAATCTCACAAGTGTGCTAACAGAAGTAAGGCCCAAGGCTCCTGCTTAGACAGAAAGGAAATAAGTGCTTTGTTCTCTGTTAGATAGAGCTTATTGTTTTCTGCATTATTTCTTTCATGAAAGAGTGTTAGTACTGAGTCTCTGTTTGAGAATAAGGGTCATGTTCTCTGATTGCAAGATAGTCGTTCTTTCCCATTGCAAATGATACTTTAAAATGTAATCTAGGATTCTTAATTTGAACTACAAGGAATTGCAATTAGGGAGATTTCTTTCTTGTGATTTAATTCAGAACTTCAGTTCACTTCAGCAAGTATAGATAGAATGATTTCTTTACTACAACACTAAGTGCTTTTGGAATTGAGCATATATAGTGCGCAGCTATCTTTGAAACAAAATACTTCCCTGGGTTGATAATTTATGTTTCACTTGGTTGTTTGAAATTAATTAAGCAATTATAGTGACCAACAGTTTGGACATCAACGTTGATTAAGAAATTCAAGAGATTTGACAATGTTCTGTCAAGAGCAGTGGATCTCTGGTTTGACAACACTATTGGAGGGTACATTATTGAAATTTATATTGACAGAGTGGAATCATATAGTCAAGAAGAGAGGTATTTCTTTAAGGGACCTAGAGGAAGGTTTCTACACTTTTTGAAGTTGAATATTAAAATCCTATTACATGAGAAGAATATCTTGAAGATACAGTAATCAGTTGGAGTTCAAAGCTAATGTTCAAGAATTCAGACAATGAAAATGATATTGAGGCTAGATACACGCGCAATGGGAGATAATTTAGAGAGGATCCTCTTGCAAACTTGTTTAAGCATAGTTATGGGCCATTATCAAAAGACGAAGTATTCTACAGTGGAGAGGAAGTAGAGCTACTAGACAAAGAGTATTCAGAGTTCACGAGGGAAGAGGAAGTAGATACTGAATAACTTTGCCGAGTAGAACCAAAAAATTTAGGTATTGCACCTACTATAGAAGTAAGTATTTCTACTCCCTTTGTTTTAGCAACACAGAGTAACCAAAGTAATAAGAGCACTCAGAGTATTGTCACAAGCATTTTAGTACTGACTTAGTCGAGAAACCAAGGAAAATCAATGGTAGATGAAATGTGGTTACCTATTTTCATAGGAGATGGATTTGAGGATCATGACCATCACTGGTTCTTATGCGAAGCTGTATGGAGCATTAAGCAAGTCACCGATGAAGTTTTTAAGAGAGATTAGTTTAGTACTACCTTGAGGGACCATGCACTGAGCTGGTATATGAAGTTTGTTACAGGATCTATACATCCTAAATTGTTGAATGACATTAATACTGCATTGAGTGTAGAGTTCAAGAATCCAAATTCAGAGTCACAGTGCATTACGGAGTTGAAGGAAATAAAGCAGAAGGTGACTGAACATATTTGGGAATTTGATAGGACATTTAAGACCTTGACATGCCATTTAAGTTTTCATATTCCATAGGAACAACATAAGGAATGGTTCATCGCTTCCCTCCTTCCACACATTAGAGTTCCTCTGATGCAATAGAAGGTCGCTTTGTAGGAAGAGGCATTAGAAATTTCCATGAAACTAGAAGCATCACCTATAGGAGAATCCATTCCAGGTATGAGTCATATTTTGAATCAATTAACTAGTTTATCTTTACAAGTTGAAGACATGAAGAAAGACAAATGAAAATAGAAAAGAGAAGACATCTGGTGTATGAGATGTAAAGAAAAAGGCCATGACAAAGAGAATTGTCCTTTATTTAATGAATACTTGGCCTCTAGAGCTCCTAACCCTTTGAAGTAGGCTACTTTACCATGGTGCAAGGTATGTATAAATAGACATCGCCCTGGTGAATGTTATTATATCCAAAAATATGTCCAAACACCCACCAATCTTTATTGCACATTCTGTAGATCTGTGGGGCATGATGAGAAGGATTGCAGGGATTATGACCGCATGCATTAAATTTCAAGGGATGCATATAGAATTCAAGGAGAATTACAGTCAGAAGGAAATGTTGCGCAATTCAGTTCCCCAAGAAGAGGAAACTTCAACCCTCACAGTGGGTTCATATGAAGAAGATGAGGAGGAGGCATGGGTCGAGTTCAAGGTCATATTATTTACTATAACTACGGCCAACCAGGTCATTTGGCATGGGATTGTCAGAACCCTTGTACCACTTGCATCTACTATAATTCATTTGACCATATCATTGAAGACTGTCTGGTATTGCTAGATAAAGTTCAAGAAAGATGAGGTGGAAACCAACAATTCCAACTAACATCAACTGAACCTCACGATGAGGAACCCAGAGTCGTTGTTACTATTAGAAGAGGTGTTTTCATAGAAGAATATAGGGTGACTCTAGGAAATACTACATATGGATTAGGGATCAGAATAACTTCCGAGAAGGCGACATTATTTGATCCAAGGAAAGAAAAGTATAATTTTGAATAATCAAGAAGAGAATTTGTAGGTGAACAAGATTCTTCATCTCGGGCACAACCAGAAGTAAGGTAATTTGAAATGCCTCCAGCAATTGATCAGTCTATCCCACCTAGACAAGGAAAAGAGGTAAGCAATCTTGTGGAATTCTTGTATACTTTTATTAATTTTATTAAGGATGAAAGAATTGTGCAGGAACTACAACACCTGATAAGATAGTATGAAATTTGGGAGAGTATATCATCTGCTAAGTAGAGCTGTGATTTAAGTATCTAGAAAAAGGAGGACTAGCAGCGAACTGTACGTTAGTGCTCATATTAGAGACTACGACATAGACTATGTGGTCCTCGATCTGGGATCAGAAGTAAATGTTATGACAAATCAGACTTGGGCATTGATGGGAAAACCTAGATTGATTTACTCTCCTATTAGGCTCAGGATGGCTAATTAGCATGCGGTGAGCCCCTTCGAAAGACTAGATCATGTCCCTATGGACATTGATGCAGTGAGGACATTTGCAGACTTCGAAGTGATCGAGATTGTTGATGATGGCCAGGGATGATTTTAAGGATGGAAATTTATTTTAAAATGTAGAAACCTTGGCGAATATTATGAATCCTTCATATGCAAACTATAAAATGTTTGCAATATTTTTGTAAAAATATTCAAAGTTCTAAGGATTTTATTTAGTTTGTGTAAAATTTTGGTGATTTTTAAGGTAAAATAATTCTATCCTATAGAATTTGGCCGAATAATTTTTAGAATAGAGAATATTTGTTTTGGGAAAACCTTGGAAAATTATCCCATGAGAGAAATTTAGCCCCTAAAATCATCCATGACATTGATAGTTGTGCCTATCCTACATTGTTGGGTGTTGATTGGGCTTTTGACAATTTGACTGTTGTTGATCAGAAAAAGAGAAGAATGATATTTCAAGGTGATGGACTTATGGTCATTGCACCTCTCCATCTTGATGAAGGTCGTAGATACATAGAACCTATAAGAGAAGAAGATCGTGCCTATGAGCTAGAGAAAATCTATAAACTAACAACATGACAACAATATTACATTAATCCTACAACAGATGGAAATCTAAGTTGTTGAAATGAATGTGCATGCTCATCAGATTCAGAAGAAGCATTGGAAAATTGGCAGAACCGAATGTATGAAGTCTTTATGGGGAGGTGTTCCATATTGAATAAGGCAGTTCGCTGGATTGGCATAGAAGTAAGTAATCTTCCTACATTTGATGGCTTGAATAATTTAGTGACATTTCTATGTGAATTTGAAGGAATTGTACCAGTACAACAGATATTGTTGGCACTAGATGAAGCCTTGAAAGAAACACTAGCTAGATGGTGGGAAACACACAAGAAGAACATCATGGGAGGGATACAATGTCGCACCTTGTTGACAATGCACTTTTTAGACCAAGATGAAGGTTGTGGAGTTCAATAAACATGTCAGAGTTTTCCTAGGAACCATGTGCAAAGTTGCGAGGAAGCCTAGAGAAGAATTCCTGAAGAACAGTGGGTACATAACTTCATTAACACCTTAGATACTATGCATATCAACTGGTATCTTCAAGAAGAATTGCACTTAGTAACTAAATATTTGTATGGTATGACACAAAAATTTATAGCTACATTCCTATTTCAAGGTCAGTACCCCATAGTAGATCAGGATTTACAAATTGTAAGACATAAGTTCTTTGAGAAGGCACCTAACCCCCCTCTTGAACAAGAAGAAGATGAATGGAATGCACCTCTTCAGCAGTTACAGGGTTGTTATAATATCAATGTTGATGAGGATGATGACCCTAGGAATGTGAACATTTCAAAAACTAAAGGAAAACGAGACACAGAAGGGCCAGGGATTGAATTACCTTTTGTTGGGAAGCATATTAAAATTAAGAAGGTTAATATTTGAATAGAGCAAGAACCTAACTTGGAAAATGTGGAAGACTATTGGGATGATGCTATGATTAGTAAGATTACATAACTATTGCATGAGTATCATGACTTGTTTCTAACCAAGTTCATAGACATGAAGGGAATTAAAGGGCCCATGAGAAAAATGAATATTCCTTTGAAAGTAGATGCAAGGCTTGTCAAGAAGAGGACTTATAGAATGAATCCCAAGTACAAGAAGAAAGTTAAGACTGCATTAGATAAAATGATGGAAGCAGGAATCATAGAACCAGTCAAAGAATCTGAATGGATCAGCCCTATGGTGGCCCAAGATAAGAAGACACGAGAAATCAAAATCTGTGTAGATCTATGGAAATTGAATGATGCATGTTTACATGGTCCATTTCCTACACCTTTTACTGATGAAGTTCTAGAGAATGTAGGAGGACATGAAGTTTATTCATTCACAGATGGATTTTCAGGCTATCACTAAATCATAATTGCTAAGGAGGATAGACATAAGACTATGTTTGCAAAAAAATGGGGCTCTTTTCAATACACTGTGATGCCTTTTGGTTTGAAGAATGCACCATCCATATTTTCCAGGGTGGTGGTCGAATCATTTAAGGAATTTTTTCATAAGTTTTTGGAGGCATACTTTGATGACTGGACCATTTTTAGTCTATTGAAAAATCATATTCAATGTTTGAGACTAATGTTGGATAAGTGCAGACAATGTCAGATTTCCCTGAACCTAAAGAAGTGTGTTTTCTTTTCACCTTTTGTAGTATTATTAGGACACATTGTGTGTAAGAAGGGGTTGTTGGTAGATCCTTCCAAGATTGTTATCATTGTTGATCTACCTCCTCCTACTTTGTTTAGATAGTTGTGCACTACATTGGGACACACTGGATACTACATAAAGTTTATTAAGGGTTACACATAGATAACAACACCTATGGATAAGCTATTAAAGAAGGATAGTAAGTTTCAATGGACAGAGTAATGCCAACAAAGCTTCGACACATTAAAGCAGAAAATGGTCACTGCGCCTATTTTGATTTTTCCAGATTGGAGTAAGGAATTCCATGTTCAGGTCGATGCTTCATCCATTGCATTAGGAACAGTTTTATCACAACCAAATGCATGAGATATTGACCACCCTATAGCCTTTGCTAGCAAGAATCTTTCTACATCTAAAATAAATTATACTACCACTGAAAGAGAAGGGTTAGCTATGGTATATGCATTGCAGAAGTTTAGACACTAGTTGGGAGGACATTTTAAGATGTTTACTGATCATTTTGCACTGAAGTACTTAGTCAACAAGCCAGTGTTGGGGGGAAGAATATTCATATAGCTATTATTATTTTAGGAGTATGATTTTCAGATTGTGGTCAAGCTAGGGAGAATGAATAAGGGACCTGACCACTTATCTAGTTTAGAACATGGAGAGGAACCTAGCAGTTTGTATGATACACTACTAGATGCACAATTGTTGTACATCAGGAAAGTCAATGATCACTTCGTCAAGATAGTCTAGTTGTTGTCCATAAGAATGGGATGTCATGAGTATATAGTTATTCATAAGAAACAGTTGGTAGTCCATGCTACAGATTTTCAACTTATAGTTGGACAATTATATAAGATGGGACCAGATGAGATCTTAAGAAGATCAGGGATGATTTTAAGGATGGAAATTTATTTTAAAATGTAGAAACCTTGGCGAATCTTACTAATACTTCATATGCCAACTATAAATGTTTGACGATATTTTTATAAAAATATTCAAATTTCTAAGGATTCTATATAGTTTTTATAAATTTTTGGCGATTTTTAAGGTAAAATAATTTTATCCTATAGAATTTGGGTGAATCATTTTTAAAATAGCGAATCTTGTTTTTGGAAAAACCATGGAAAATTAGCCCATGAGCGAAATTTATCCCCTAAAATCATCTATGAAGAAGATGTGTTATGGAGTCAAAAATACCATTGATTCTTGTAGAAACACATGAAGGAATCACAGGAGGACATTATGCAGGGAAAGAAACAATGCAAAATGTTCTCAGAGCTAGCCTCTGGTGGCCCACCTTACATAAGGATGCCAAGGAATACTACAGAGCCTGTGATGCATGTCAAAGAGTAGGGAATCCTTCTAGAAGGGATGATATGCCTTTAGCACCTCAGTTAACTTTAAAAGAATTTGAGAAATGGTCTATTGACTTTGTGGGAGCGATCAACCCACCAGGAAAGCGCACAGGAGCTTGATATATCAATACTGCTACAGAATATTTGACCAGATGGGAAGAAGCAAGAGCAATTAAACACTGTAGTGCAACTATAGCTATGTAGTTCATATTTTATGATATCATAACCATATTTGGATGTCCGAAGATCCTTATGAGTGATCAAGGCACACACTTCATTAACAAAACTATTGAAGCCCTGACTCAGGAGTTCAAAGTTCACCATTAGAAGAGCACACCATATCACCCACATGCGAATGGTACAGTTGAAGCTTTCAATAACATTTTGGAGACAATGCTAACTAATATTTGTAGTGTTGACAAAGATGATTGGGATTTGAGAATTCCAGTAGTATTATGGGATTATTGAACTACTTGCAAAAATTTAACAACGCGGACTCCCTTTAAGTTAGTTTATGGACAGGAAGCACTAGTACCTATGGAATATATGGTTCCTAATTTAAGAATTGCAACATTTACAGGTGTCGATGACATCGACATTGTTCAAGACAGGCTCTTGAAGTTGATAGAACTAGAGGAAGATAGGTTCATTGCAGGAATTCATTAGCAGGTACAAAAATAATGATAAAAGGATTACCATGACAAACATATCAAGAAGAAAGCATTTAAACAATGAGATTTGGTACTTTTATATGACAACAAGTACATGAAGCATCCAGGAAAGTTCATGACACATTGGCTTGGGCCATTCGAGGTTTTTTATGTTACAAAAGGAGGAGCTGCATAGTTAAAGACTCTTAATGGAGAATGGAAGGGTGGTTTAGTAAATGGGAGCCAACTGAAGTGGTATTGTGATAACCATCTGCCTCACAAATCTCAATAAATAAAAAGGAATAAGGGTATCGGTACCAGGTGCAGTTGAAATTGGGTACCAAACACAAAAAAATACAGTCTACACATGACAGGGAGGGACAGAGAAGAAAGCATAGGTTGCTCCGCGTAGTTTGCAGTCAAAGTAATACAAAAGGCTCAACCCTGTAGTAACTCGGGATGAGTCACATGTGAGTGTTGGGGCCCTGTTGGCCCTTGGTCATGTATTAAGGAATAAATCAAAGATTAAGGAAGAAGAAAGATAAAGTATGAAGTGCGTGGAAGGCACACATTCTGAGGAAGGGTCGAAGTGGTTAAAGAAGCATAAAAGAAGGAACAAAGTAAAGGAAAGAAAGTTGTTGAAAGAGAAGATAGAGGAAGACAAAGAATCAAAGCAGATAGATCATGGACAAGTCAGCAAGTGGAAGAAGACACTAATGGGTGCTTTGGAGCACCTCACGGAGAAGAAGGAAGAACAAGTCGACAAATTCCTTAAAAAGGTGGGTTAAGTCGACCTAGGGTTTTAGCACCTGGACTTCGGTCTAGGGTTTCTAAGAGTCATGGAATGAAAAATAGAGGTCTAGAAGAGTTGAGAGGAGAGTGATAGTGATATTGATATGTAAAAGTGTTATGTTTTAGAGAATTCTTGTATTTTGGATCTTCAACTGGGTGCAAAGATCTACTCTGCAGCTAGGTGCATAGAAAGAGGAAATAAAGAGGAAGAGAGAGGAGAATATACAGTTGAGTGCATAGATAGAACTGGGTATTTTCATATAATTAATCAATAAACATAGTTCTATGGATGTAGCCCTAGGGAGAGGGTGAACCATGTAAAACCTTGTTTTTCCATGTGGTTGATGCTTTGTTATTTACTGTCTTTTATACTGTTATTGCACTGATATTGTTCCTGTTGAAGATAAGAATATACAATTTACTTCTTGAAGCTAAACATAATATTTTTGAGAATCTATACGTTATGTGGCATTGTTGTTTTGGAATAATATTGAATCTCTTCTGGTTGTAGACACCCGTGTCATGCAAACCCCCTATTGCTCTTTGCATGAGACTTCATTTTCTTTGTAGGTGTTTCTGCAACGACCAGTAGTTAGGGTTTGTTGGTGCATTGTTAGATTTGAACCCCGGGTCTGCCCCTGTGCCAATAGGTTAGTTTTTTTATGAGTGAGAAATGAGGCTCAGCATAAAGTCATGTATTATCTATAAGGGACTCCCAGTCCTACGTAAAAAATCTCGGAATGGGCACCAAAGGGAACAGAGGATCTTACTAGGGTACCCATGTTTGGTAAGTTTCTACCATTTGATAATGACACGTCTTATAGTAGATGGAGGGTTCTGTGTCACTAAAAAATGGGTTCGTACCTAAGGCATATGAGTGATATTTATAGGACAATGAAAATGTGCATGATGGAATGGATATCTTCATATATGTTTGGTAGAGAAAATACCTGTCTCTAGTTACGAACGGTCAACAAAACGCTAAAAATCGCAAGAATGCTTGGAGAAAACTACAAAAACCAAGTCAATCCATTGTTGTATTAGTCCATTAGGAAAAAATACGATCCGAAACTATGTAAAGTGGGTAAAAACTAATATAAATAGTAACAAAAACCAAATTTTACTATGTCATTTGAATTTTTTATCCAAATACTGATATTTGGACTAAATTACCTCTGATCTTCAACTGGTGATTGCAGGAGAGTTGATTGATGGAATCAAAGACTGTCTAGACCAGGTAATTCCTCTTCCCCTCTTCTTCTTCTCTAGTGGATTAAATTTTGTATTTAGGTTTCAAATTTTAAGTTATTTAAGGCACAAATTATGTATTTAGGTGTACGCGAGATACCATTCACCGGGTCGCGTATACGCAAGGTTATACGTAGTTGTGTAAAATATAGACTGTGTATACTCAACCCTATATGCAACTGTGAATGTTGCAGCTAGTGTACATGTCCGTAAACAAAGTTTTTGATGGTTTCTAACTCAAAAAGTGATGTTTCTCTGGCAGGATGGTGTTAGAATGGAGGGAAAGGGAAAATGAGGAGGTAGATGTTGTTGTGGAAAGAGATCCAGGGGCCCAAATGGCCTTGAAAATATGTGGTTTGTACAATTTTTTGGCACTCTAAGGGATGAGGGCCCAAGTGAGGTTGCTACAGTTTCTTGTGGAATAATAGGATCCAGATAGTTAGAGATTCAACCTTGATGGGAAACCATTAAGGATTGAAGTAGAGGATATATATTTCTTGACAGGGTTGTCGCATCGTGGTGAGGTGGTGAACTTCAAAGCCTAGGGAGCTAAGAGAGGTATGAATATAGAAGATCACATAGATGCTCATTTTATAGTAGGGATTGAGAAGGTTGGGAGTCAACTCCCCATCCGAGCAATAAACAATCTAAACCTCAATATTTTTTTCCTTGTTTTGACCTGGATCACAGGATCGACTTCATTGCACCAGGAATTGAGGAAGTTCATGTTCTACTCCATAGAGTGTTTGAGACCCACCGTGTATGATTGGTGAACCTCACTACTAGCTAATATGAAGAGCCACTTGACAGAATGCAAACAGGGTAACAAGAGGAACTTTGGGTTTGCATCCACCTTGTGTTGTTTTTTCTTCGAGTGGGTTCTAGGCTTGGGATCTAGAGTTGAGATAATTCCTCGAGCACCTCATGATCCAGCCATGGCATGGTGGAATGAGGTGATGAGATGAAAGGGGGGAGGTAGGGTGCCCACACCCTACAATGATGATTTCTTTTACTGGTGGAGACGATAGGTCATTTCTCTAGATGACTACTCCTATGCACGGATCGAACTCAAAGGGGACCCAGACATGCCATTTCCATCAGGGACCACCTACGGGAACATAGGTATGTCAACTTTTTTAAATATTTCATTTTTTTTTTGTATAGTAAAACAAAAATATTTTTGGATGACTTTTAAGTACTAACTAGACACTTGTGTGACACAGATGTAGGTCCACGACAGCCGAACGGGCTTCCACGACATCGTCGAAGGCACTGGGGGGATGAGGTGGTGGGAGGAGAAGTAGAGAGAGTCCTTCAAAATGTGTAGGGAAACTTGTCTTGTTTATCACATAAGATTGTGATGGTTCAGGTAGAGGATCTGTCGGAGGCCATGAAGCGACAGGTGGTTGGCGTGCCCAAAGCTTGAGTGCGACTCTTTCAGCGTCTCACAAACACCATAGTTTGTGATAATGACACACATCCAGTGCCATAGGCGTAGATTTAATGGATTTTGTATTATCAGATGCATATGTCTATTGAGGGTGTTGGCCGAAATTTTGTACTATAAACATCATATTTTTTGGAGTATATATAAAACATGGTTCTTCAGCTTTACTTATATTACAATGTTTACATTGATGAGAATTTTTTCTTTTCTTTAGTTATGTGAAAAATGTCAATCTAAAATGAAATTAGCATAAGCATCAAATACATAATTAGAATTCCTAGGTATGCGATGATAAGTAATAAAATCAAACTGTCATTATAAAAGGCACACCCAAAGGAATCATCAAAGTAATGTAGGGTCGCGCACATGGTAACTTTCGTTCAACTGACAAACTACTAACTAGAAATCCTGGTGAACCTCCAAAGAGTGAATATCATGCGAAGTGGAATCGCGCAAAAGTTCTATAAAGACGATATATTAAGCCACATTATTCATGGATGGCCCTAGGCATACACCACCTAAAGACACTAGTAGACCCTCGGGTGAGTAAACCACCCAAGCGGTGGAAGCCAAGTTCCATGTATGACAACTGGCTCCGTCTGTGAATGCTATGTAGACTAAAGACTCTGTTGACATCTTCCAACCAAGGGACTACTTGATAAGTAAGATGAAGACAAAAATAAAGGGAAAAGATATATACACTAAATTACATTAGTATACAAAGAGTTACTCCCAATCTTGGGGCTCAAGAGTAATATCTTTTCAAGTATATCCCATTCCTTGGCTCGACCAACATGTTCCATTCATAATATTCTAATTCATAGGATCCTTTTTCTAGGATACATCACATGATGTAGGGACCATGCCACATGGGTTTGAACTTGCCTTCCCCTAGTGGTTCTTTGGCTTGATCATATAAAAGGACCAATTCACCCTCAATGTACAACCGAGGATAGACAGAATTAGTGTATTGGAACTTGACACATCTTTTATTCACTTCGATAGCCATAGAGGTGTCTCGACACTACTCATCAAGGATCTCTAGGTGTATGAGGCATCGCTCAATATCAGAAGTGTTAGTGGGGAGAGGGACTGCAAATATAAGAGAATAGATTTCACGTTCAATAGGTAAGATCGACTCCACACCGTGTACTAACTGGAAAGGAGAAAATCCAGTGGTAGTCTTGACCGAGGTTCAGTATTCCCAAAGTACGGGGTATAGCATAATATGCCAGTCAGATTTTTTTTGGCTGACAGGTTTCTGCAAAATTTTCTTGAGAGACTTGTTGACGACCTCTACCTTTCCATTTTCCTAGGGGTAGTAAGGGGAAGAATGAACATGCTTAAACCCTATCTTGGATGCTATCTCTTTCTTCATTTCATTATGAAAGTGAATTCCATGGTCAGTGACAATATCACTTGGGATATTGAACCTGATGATAATTTGATTGAATACAAAGAAGTTGAAAGTCTTCCCATCGGATTTAACTATAGGCATGTCCTTGACCCACTTAGTAAAGTAGTCTACACCCACGATAATGTGATGATTTCCCCCAGCTAAAGTTGGGTTTCAATCCACAAATTCCATCCCCCACTTGGTGAAGGGACCTACGGTAATGACTGGATGGAGAGGGGCTGGATGTAAGCGCATTTTCTGAGTGAACACCTGGAAGGGGTGACACTTATTAACTACTTCAATGTAATCTTTAAATATAGACGGCCAGAAATAACTGGCTCAAAAAAATTTCTGGGTTGTCGCAAACCCTGATAGATGACCACCACAAGCCCCACTATGGAAATCATTTATAAAATATTCATCTTCCTCATGAGTTAAAAAATGACATAGGATATTTTCTATTCCTTGACGATACAAAGTGTCGTCAACGATAAGGTAATTCTTATCTTTTTATCATGTACGTCGTTGGTCATCTCGCGAAAGATGTCGAGGGAACTTCAAAGTTTGAAGATAGAGAACAATGTCTCTGTACCAGAGGTCAGATGATTAGATAAGGAAAATGTGTTCATCCACAAATGAATCAACATGAATAACATCATCTTCCAATCGTGGGAAGTTAAATATTAACTCTACAAAGACTAGTGATTTGTTGGATTTCGCAGAAGCGAAATCGAGATCTAATTCTTGTTAAATGAAAATCCATTTATTATATTTTCCCTCTATGATACGCCTAGTAAGGACGTATTGAAATGGATTGACATTGACAACCATAGTAGTTTTTAAAATCAATATATAATGGTGTAATTGTTGGACGACATGGAGGGTAGCAAAAGCTATCTTTTCAACGTGAGAATATTTGAGCTCAAGACCGACTAAGTTTTTACTAAGATAGTAGATGACATGCTCGTGGAGCTCATCATCCTCTTGAACCAAAACCATACCAATCATCTCTTCGAATGTGATAATTTTTGGCACAGGGGTAGACCCAGGGTTCAACGCTTCATCAACGCACCAACAAAACCCTAACTACCAGTCCTTTCGGCAACACCTGCGAAGTATATGCAATCTCACCCAAGGTAGAGGTAGGGGTGGTTGCAGGACTCCAATGTTTGCAAACTTAGTTGGGACACATATCTGTGATTGTAACACCTTAACAGATCACTTAGAAGTTATAGATCATTAGTATTCAACCTTAATTCACAGCGCAGATAAATCCTAACAAGATATCAACGCAGTATTCACCCAGATCTATTATATTAAAGTACTAAGCACAATCACATAGGTTAGATCTAGAATTCATTCATATTATTAAGCACAAATAATCAACAGATCTATCTATCATTCAACTATGTCAAAGCACTAACAAAGTAAACACATAACCACATCAATACATTGCACAAAGCATAGAAACACAGGATATATGTGGTTCACCCCAAGCCTATGGCTACGTTCACCAACTCTTCTTCTCTTTTATTATCTTCTGTCAATATTCTGCATGCATAGAGCCATGAGATCCTACTCCGCATAGGACATGAGATCTATACACACTCCACTAGATCCTCCTTCCCTGATATAGATCACAACACAAAGCCTTTACACAGTCTCTTACAGTGACTTGTACCTATCCTTGCAAGATTCTCACAGTATGCACAAAGCATGTACAACTACCACTTTTACTTAGCACATCATCACGGAGATGTCCATATCATCCTTTGTGTCCCTTCTTACATCGCCTAGACATCTATTTATACATTACAAAGTGGGCCTAAACATGGTTAAACTCATGGGCTGACATCCCCATACCCGTTACATAAGCCCAAAGCCCATAAATCCCTAAACAAGGGGATGAGATCTTTTGATATTTGTTTTGACTTGCGATCCGCCTTCGAAAGCCTATCGAAGTCCCAAAATAGGTCAAACATGACCAAGGATCCTCAAAACTTGGTCAAGGGACAACAGGCCCCCAACACTCACCTATGACTTGTCCAGAGTCACTCTGGTCTGGGTAGCTTTGCTTCAAAATCCTAGAGCTTGGCTCAGGATGTTTTGACCTGTTGTTGTGCCAAGGCCTCTTGCTCGGTGAACTTTGGGATAAATTCTTCATTGATAGGTCCCTCTAAACGTTGTTTGATTGTAGTGACTACTTGCTCTAGCTCTCCTCCTCGGCCTTCAATTTCCTCAAACAATTTTCATGCTTTGTCCTGGACTGGTTGGAGCCTATGAGTCACTTCCATGACTTTTCTATGTATGGTGTGGACCTGCTATTGAATAGTGCATTGTTCTTGGGATCACTTCATCCTTTCAACTGTTGACAGGAGCTTCAACTGCACCTGTATTGTCACTGCTTGTTTCTTTTCCTCCTGGAGTTTTGACTCCAGTTCCTTTAGTTCAGGGTCTTCAGTAAGTCGCTTGTAGGTGTGTGCACTTCTACTGCTAAGCTGTTTACATTCCAGAGCGAGTGCTCTGGGTAGTGGCTTCACTTTGGTCTCGCATGTCCCATGGTGTTATTGGAACTGTTTGTAGCTCTAGGTCTTTAATTCTTTGTTGAAGCTGTTGGATATCTTCCACAAGTTGTGCCACATGATGCTCCACTAGTTCATGTTCCTTTTTATCTAAGCATGTCATAGAGCGAAGTGATTTGCTGACTGCTTCTTTGACTTTGAACTGTTCTGCGAGAAACTACACTTTCTCTTGATGGATCTATGCTCTCTTCTCTTTGAACCTAGTGTGGAGGTCATCTTTATTTAGCTGTGAAACTCAACATTGCTCTACCATTTCCTGTTGTGCTTGCTTCAGGGCCATTGTGGCTTGTTGCTTCTCTTCTTGTGCTCAACGAAGGTGAGCTTCGATCGCATCAATTATTCTGTGGATTTGGGAAGGTTCATCCCCCAACTATGGTTCTTCTGATGGTGGGGGCGCAGTGGAAACTGCGTGACTGGAGTGAAGGGCCTGTTGTACCCCTCTTAGTTCTATCCCAATCTTTCATACATGGTCACTTTCTTGGCTTTTGTGTTCTGCATAATATCTTTCAAAGTATCTAATACAGATGTGATGATGAATTCAAAGTCATAGAGCATGAGCACAGTTTGCAACTTGGTCTTACTAGCTCTGGATTTATTCCACAATGTAGGTTTCATGGGGGAAACCTTTCTTTTATTAGATGGATCAACCTCATCAACAAGATCCCTAGGTAGTGTTACTTTTCCTTGATTCTATTGATCTTCTTTGCCATTGGTATCTTCTTTATCTACTTCATCATTATCTCCTCATCCAGGTGGTTCTGAAGTAGTTTCGTCTAATTCACTACTCAGGTTTTGTACCTCTTCTATCTTTTTCCTTCTGTTGGTTCCAAGGGTTTCATGCTCTTCGTGAGTGACCTCTGAGATGCTAATTAGTTTGGGATTAGACATTTCTATGGGGTCAGCAGGGATAAGGAGCTCTATAGATTAGTCCTTAGTTATCTCTTCGAGTCCTCCTCTATGAGATTATAGTATGACTGAAGCTCTTCTTTATGCTCGTCTGCTTGTGCAGTGATATAAATAAAGTGTTGATATGCACATAAATTCATGAGGGGTTTGAACCAGTGCAAGGTGTTCAACATCATACGAGGGATAGCCCCAATAGCCCTCTTTAACTAGATATAATATGTGTGGAATACCGTGTATGAATTCCATTACTTTCCCATATCACTCGAGTACCAAATCGTGGTGAAATTTTCAGTTAGTGGCTCGAATGGCTCAATGTCCAGGAAGGTCACACCTTCTGACATATCCTAAAAATTAAATGCTATGAGGATCAACAACCAGCTGAAATGGAACTCATAGCCCTGATCCTAAGCTTTTCAAAAGTCCAATTCAGGTTGGTTGACTATGTACTTCTCCTAGTTCATATGGAGTCCTTCTACACATTTTCCGGTGAGGTCAACAATGAACCCCATGAGCTACATACATCTATTCTTTCTCACTAGCTTTCCTGCAATTAGCTAGCAGGCTAGGTGCATTATGCCATTCTGGATGGAGTTACCTTGTAGCTTTGCATCCCCTTTTATACATCGCCATAGGTATCCTTAATCCTCTATGCTAGGGCACGATCTGCAGCCTTTCCTGGGTAGAAGTCTTGTGGGTCTAGTCCCTACATTCTCAATCTGGTGACCATATGGATCAACGTCGAATGGAATTTGATGTTTCTGTCTAGCCATAGATAGCCACCATGGTAGCACTATAGAAGGATCTTAAAACACATGTTAACCTCTTGGTGCCTTCCAAAATGTGGAATCTTCATCACATTCAATATGGTGGACTGCGTGAGGTTCATAGTCCATGGTTGGGGGATTATCCTTGAGTTCTTTCCCTTCATCCTAGTCAAGTACCTATGAGGAGTGAGCATACTATGGTTCTTGCGGTCCCCTAGGTTGAATTCACTGAATTTTAATGTCATGATCTTATCCTGCTGTGTTCTAACTACACGTATCCCCTTTAGGAGGTACGTAGTAACTAGGGTGTAACCGAAGTCTCTAGGGATGCTGTCACGACTCACCGCGCCAACCAAAGGTGAGATGTAGTGGAGAAGGATATTTGGGATTAACTTTGCATTCACCAAGTCATCTCGATGCTTGGTTCTTTTCTCGTCTACAACTCAGGATGGTATAGATCCATGAGTAGTCGATGGGGAGGCTTGCACTCCTTTCGTCGATGAAGCTTGAATCCCTACATACATTACTTTTTCAGCCATTAGATTGATTAATACTTCTTCTACACACTTTTCAGCTATGTTGAGTTTGTCCAACATACATGCTCTCGATTGGATAACTCAGTTCGATGAATGAATGCTCAATGCAATAGAACAGGTGGTGAAATCTTAGTAAACACATCGTGGTAGAAATGAGTTCTCTCGTTGGTGCGGATACAATTCGCAAAAGTGTTCTCGGTGCAACATTTGATGGAATAAGTAGACAATGAGGTAACGAATCTCTCCAATGGGTGAGAAGCCTTCATCAATGTAGTTATGTCCATTCAAGTGCGGTCCCAATGGTCTGATGATGAGATTTCTAGTCATAACTGTAGTTCTAACAGTTCGGGGCGTCGGTCTAACAATTATAATGCTTCCAATGGTCATATCGCTTCGCCATGGAAAATTTCCATGCTGTGTTGTTCTGATATCCCGACAAAGTTCCAATTTTGCAAGAATTCCTTCTACGAAGTCCCCTTTGGAACCTTCTACAACTTTTCTATCTTTTCTCTCTTCTTGCTGAGTTTTCTAGCCTTCTTCTCGGTGACATTTGTCTCGGTATTCCTCTTTCCATTCTAATTCTTATCTCCTTTTTTCATTGTAACTTCATACTATTGATATTATTTCATAGGTTTCAAGGGGAATACTTCTTCTCTATCCGTGGTAGCTGATCCACTCTTCTGTGAGTCTTCTTGTGTTCTTTCAACTTCAACGTCCAAGTTTCTATTTCTAAACAAATTTGATCTGTTCTCTTGTTCTTCAATCAAGTGTGCTATCCTTCGAGTCATGAAATATTTTAATTCTTACTTCTTCTGTTCTAAGACTTCCTCTTCTTTTCTTCTGGCCTGATGCTTCTCAATCCAGTTTTTTCCTAGTAACATATAAAATGGGGCGTTGTTCTCAATAAATTTAACAACCTCAAAATATTCTTCTGATGAAGTTCCATGAGCACTCATATATATCTAGGTGAGTCTTCCACATAGGGTTATCATCTGTAATGTTCCTGACTTGAGTAGTCTAGGAAACGCTACGAATGTGTGTGTAGGATCAAAGGTTTTCAACATATAAATGATCATACAAATAATAAACGTGACAAAGGACTGCAAATTTTGTATTATGATATCTCTGTGGATTACAAAATGGTCGAATGCAACTGAATACACTAACAATACTCGACTACATCAACAGACAAAGAATCTTAGCCGGAATACAAATAAGCAACTGCGGCTGAATAAAATAAAAACACTCAGCTAGATCAAAAGACAAAAGGATCTTAGCTGGAATACAAATAAGAAAATAAAATATAATACCCGAAATATGGGAGAACTGCGGAATCAATGAAGAATGATGGAAGACCTGGATGATCTTCCCGGTGACTAGGGTGTGTCTTTCAACACCGAAATCAGCCAACTGGTGTCTTCCTCCTGGAATACACTGAACTATCTCTCCTGATATGCGCCTCTTCTCCTCAATGACAAGTCATAATCTGCATAATGATGAATTAGGTCACCGATCCTTCCTTTATATCTTTCCAAAACCCTAAATTTGTTGCCATGTTTATCAGGCAGGTGTGCTTGTCATTGATGGCAAGATTAGAGTATGTAGCGATGGAAAAAGATGGACAATGTAAGCTACTCAGAAGATAAAGTGCAATGGTGCACGCAGAGTGCAAGAGTGTGCTTGTTCATTTGATGACAAACAAGCAGGCAAGGAAGATCAACATTGCAAGGATAATGGCATGGAAAGATCAGAAGCGTAAACTCCATTTCAGAGTTTCGGATACCGGGAAATTGAGAAGTCAAGAGTTGATACTCTTCAACATCAGGAGTCCCAAAATTGCAAAATGAAAAATGTCTAAATCCCAGAAGAAGGAGGACAATTTCGGGTATCGGGAGTTGGAAGAGTCAAGACTCTTTATCATCAGGAGTCCAAGAATCGTGAAATGAGAAACGCCGAAATCCCAGAAGAAGGAGGACAATTTGGGATATCAAGAGTTGGGGATGTCAAGAACTCTTACTACAGGAGTCCCGAAGTCATGAAACCTGAAGTCATGAAATGTCAAAGACTCCATACTGGAAGTTCGGATACCAGGAGTTGGAGATGTCAAGAAATCTCACCTCAAGAATGTCGAAATCGCAATGTGTGAAATCACAAAGAGATCTGGACTATCGAATCATCTAGAGTGTGGACCATTGATCCAACTCCATTTCGAGGCTTCAGATACCAGGAGTTGGAAGAGTCAAGTGACGAGACTCTTCATCACAAGAGTCCTGAAGCGGTGAAATGTGAAATGCTGAAATCCTGAATCGGGCACAATGAAGGCCCACGTGATGACATATCATCTTTTCTCTGACTGCAAACTTAAAGGAACAGGGTTCCCTAACCTCTCGAACTCGCAACAAGACTTCGCGACATGTGAAATCACGAAAGGCCGAAATGCGAAATGCCAAAAAGTGAAATCGCGAAAGCACTATATGGATAAGCGCTCAGTCACCTCTCATAGTCACATGGTCAAAGAGATGTAGAGAAAAGATTGAAGTGGCAAGCTCCTTTTTTGGAGTTTCGGAGATCGTGACTCGGTGAGTCGAGATGCCACACAACAGGATTGCTAAAATGCCGAAATGTGGAACACTTTTTGGCTCAGCCTGTGGTCACAGTCATTGGTCACATTGACAAAAGTTGGAGGAAGGAGCTAGTGGGATCGAGACATGGAGAATAACGAAATATTTTCCACGAGGATCTCGAAATTACAAAGTGTGAAATGGAGAAATGAATGCAAGATTCAATGAAGTCAATTCAACGATGCAGATGAATTTGAATAAGATCGGAGGGATATTGTTGCACTTCACAATGTAACTGCTAGAAACAAATGATGGTTTCTTCCAGAGGATGAGCTCTTCTATGACAGAGAAGACGAAGAGTCTCAACTGCCAAAGAAGTTGAGGAATCTCGATATAACACCCAGTGATGATGGATGCGTGGGTGAAACTGCTAGAGAAGCTGAAGAGTTACCATGATGATCAAGCAAAGCACTTACAATGGGCAGGAGATGCAGAACAGAGAGAGACAATGTGGCACATAGGAGATGGGATAGTTGTGGAGGAGTGAAGTGTAGAAAACACCCCGATGTGGATAGGATGCGGGAGGAAGAAGGAGATTGCATGCACAAGGTGCAGAGAGACAAAAAGAATGTTGAACAAAGAAGAAATGGGGTGGCTATTGAGTGTGATTGAGGTGTGAAGAAGGAGGCAGAGCGCAGCAACAGAAATGCACAGAAGGGGAATGGTGCATCGAAGGGACATGGCGCAGGGAGCATAAAAAGGCAAAAGAACAGAAAGCACAAGGAGTGTGCAGAAGACACTGATGTAGATAGAGAAACATAGTGTAGCAGAACAATGATGAGACCAGTAAGCCATTGAACAACTTTATATCACTGTAATAAGTTTTTAATAGCAAAGATTAATATTTCAGGGAGGTAGGGAGGTGCTAGGGAGGACTGTTGTCCTTAGAGGTTCAAGTGGGTGCTTGAGCAAAGGGATTTTTATATTCCATCTGGTTGCAGCCAGAGAAACCAGGGTGGTAGGGTGGTGCAAGGGAGAACTGTTGTTCTCTAATATACAGGTTGGTGCTTGTGTGACTCGAATTTGGTGCTTCCATCTAGTTGGTGCTGGAACAGTTAGGGAGTTGGTGCTTCCTTCTAGTGGGTGCTAGAGAAACTAGGGAGTTGGTGCTTCCTTCTAGTAGGTGCTAGAGAAAACAGAGAGTTGGTGATCTCAGCAAGTTGCAGCTTGCAATACAGAGGTTGTAGCCTCACAATGAGTTGGAGATCATATGTATGATAATTTACAGAATGTAAAGATTACATATCATATAAAGAAGAAGAGGTTTTTACCCTTTATGGGTTTCCTCAAGAAATATCTGTCTCTATATATTTCATATGTGACAATGATGTTGAATGTTTTATTGCTTACTTCCCTGCATTATTATGATTGTCATTAAGTGCTCTGCAAAGAATTTAAAATAAGCATAGTTATTTAAGCACGGTAACAACTGATTCACCCCCCCTCTCATTTGTCCAACAATTGGTATCAGAGCCGGCCCCTTTTATCTAAGGGTAGATCCTAGAGCTTAAACATGTCAAGCCATGAAATAAATTCAACCAATAGGGCCCCTCTGTTCAATGGAACAAAATTTGCCTTCTGGAAAGTTAGAATAAGAACTTACATAATGGCTTTAGGTGCAGATGTCTGGGATGTGATAGATACTAATTATGTAAAGCCAGTTGTACTAGCTAATAAGGATGAAAAGATACAATTTAGATTCAATGCTAAGGCTATGAATACTATCTTGAGTGGGCTTGCAGAAGCAGAATTTGTAAAAGTTATGCACCTAGGAACTGCCAAAGAAATGTGGGACAAACACATTAGCAGTTATGAAGGTAATGAGAAGGTAAAGGACACCAAGCTTCAAATCTACAGAGTACAATTTGAACAGCTAAAGATGAAATAAGATGAAACTGTTGGAAAATACATTATGAGAGTTGAAGAACTGGTAAATGCAATGAAAGAACTTGGTGAAAAAATTGAGGAACCTTCATTAGTTCATAAAATTTTGAGATCTCTACCAGGTAGGTTCAACCCGAAGGTTTCTGCTATAGAATAAATTAATGATCTAAAACCTTGGAGTTTGATCAACTTCTAGGAACATTAACTTCTTATGAAATGATAATAGGTAAATATAAACCCACCTCTAGAGAAGCATCATTTAAAGCAGACAAGAATGAGGATTATGAGCCTGATGAAATTGAAGCAAAGTTTGTGAAGAGACTGAAGAAGGGATCAAGCAAATACAAAGGTAAAAATCCTTTCAAATGTTTCAACTGTGGTAAGATAGGTCATTTTGCAAATAAATGTCCTCACAAAGGAAAGGATCAGACATGTGATGATGAGGAGAAGCACAAACATAGAAATTTCTTTAAAGTGAATAATTTTAAGAAGAAAAGTATTTGTGTAAACAATGATGACGATCCTTCAGATGATGAAGACAGTGACTCCTCTATTGAAGATAAACTAAATGACTTCATACTTATGGCCAAAGAGGATTATGATAACAAAAGCACAAGAAGTGAGGCTAATGAAGAAGAAGTTGTGGTTGATATGGAAGGAGAAATGATCAGTGCACTGGAAGAGATTGACAGACTCAGAATTAAGAACAAAAAGCAAAAACAATTGCTGATATAGTTCGTAAAAGATAGTAAATAGCCTGATGAAGACTTTACCCTGATAAAAGTAGAATTAGGAGAGGCAAAGAAAATTGAGTACATTCTGAAACAATAGTTATCAGAAAGGAAGGAAAGATGTAAAGCTCTGGAAGAAGAAGTAGTGAAAACTAGGAAAGAGTTGGAGAAGTCTCAAGCCTTGTATCATTAGAATCTATCAAATATCAAAGCCTCAGAAGAATTAGCCACCATTCTGAATCAGCAAAGGAATCCAAAGCTAAAAACTGGTCTAGGTTATGAAGAGGGATCAAGTAGTGGTAAGCCAAGAAACGAAGAACCCATCAAGTTTGTCAAATCTACAACCAATGACAATAACAAACCTGCAGAAACAAAGGAAGACAATAAACTACCTAGGACAAGTAAAGGAAAATATGCTAGGACTGAATCTATAGAACAAAGAAATAATGCACTCCCTACTGAAAGACGTCATCAGCATGGAAGAAATCGATCTGCTCAAAGAAAACAACCTTTCTCCAGGTATAAAGAATTTTTCTATGGCTATTGTTTCTACCGTTCTAACTTTGGTCACAAAGTTGTAAATTGTTCCTTAAGACTTAGACATGAGAAATTAAGATTTCAAATGAATAAATACTTGCCATAACAAAGAATGATACAACCAAGTAACAAACCTTCACAGATTGCAAATTGCCAAATTAAGTCTAGAGACATGCAACTAAGGAGGTCAAGAAATAATCAACAGTCAATGAGTAGACAACGTTGCAACAATAACTTTGACCTATTGAACAATGAGATTGAATGCTACATCTTTCATAACTATGGACATAAATCTATTGACTGTTGATTATGGAACTATAAACCAGATTTGAATTCCCCTACTGAAAATGTCAAGGTTTGGAAGAAGAAAGAAAGTGACAAGTGTGGATTAGTGTTGTCATCTCAAAGAAAAACGAACCCTTTGTATATAGACAGTGGATGCTCCAAACATATGACGGGAGACAAAAGGTAAGTTTCTATCTCTAAGTAAAAGAAAATCAGGAAACGTAACTTTTGGAAATGATGCTCCAAGTAAAATAAAGGGTAAAAGGATGGTGAGTTTAAGTAATGGAAAAGGAAAAGCCCAAGATGTTCTACTTGTAGATGGGCTGAAACATAATCTTATTAGTGTAAGTCAAATGTGTGACAGAGGATATGAAGTGGTGTTCACATCCAAGGACTGAAAAATAAAGTCTGTAAACTTAAGACAAGTGGTGGCTAAAGGCATAAGGACAGAAAATAACGTATATGTGCTGAAAGAAAACATAGAAGAGTGTCATCTAAGCAAACATGATGAAAGCTAGTTATAGCATAGGAGACTTGGACATCTAAACTTTGACCACCTAATCAAACTCAAAAATATCGAGGTAGTAAAAGATCTTCCGAGAATATCAAAGCCCCAAGATTCAATGTGTAAACCCTGCCAAGTAGGAAAGCTAACCAGGACACAGTTTAAGTCCAAGAGATTTACTTCAATGGAGAAACCATTCCAATTAGTTCATATGGATTTATGTGGACCATCAAGACAGGAAGGCATAGGGAAAGAAAATTACTTCATGCTGATTATTGATGATTACTCCAGACTTACATGGGTTGCCTTTCTGAAGGAAAAAGCTGAAGCATTTGAGAATTTTAAAATATTTAAGGCTTTAACTGAGACTCAAACAGGCAAGAGGTTAAAGACAGTAAGATCATATCGAGGAGGAGATTTTGTGTCGAGTGATTTCAAGGAATTATGTGAGAAGCATGGAATCAAGAGAGAATACACAATCCCAAGAACTCCACAACAAAATGGAGTAGTTGAGAGGCAAAACAAAACAGTGCAGGAAATGGCCAGGTCAATGATGAATGAGAAGAACATTGGTCAAACCTACTAGGTAGAAGAAATACACACAACAATCCACATTCTTAACAAATCCCACCTCAGACCACAAAGTGACAAGACACCTTATGAACTGTGGTATGGGAGACTTGCTTCAATTAAACACTTCAAAGTCTTTGGGAGTAAATGTTACATAAAGAATAATGATGAGAACCTTGGGAAATATGATGATAGGGATGATGAAGGTATATTATTAGGGTATGATACAAACAACAAAGGATACGAATGCTATAATAAAAGGCTACATTAAATGGTTGACTCTATTGACATAAAATTTGATGAGGGAACCCCAGCAAGAGAGGTGTATAGTAATGAGTCCTCTACAGAAGACACAACTAAAGATGAAGATGAACAGGTCCAAGAATCAGAAAATGAATACTCTAAATCAAATGAAGACACAGATAATTAGACAGACTCAAATCAGTAGACAACTTCAAATTCCTCCTCCAGAATCACTCAAAAGAATCATCCTGCAAGTCAGATAATTGGTGAAAAAGACAAAGGTGTAGAAACTAGGAGAAAGCTAATAAAAAACATCGAACAATCACATATAGATTTCATATCCATGCTGGAACCCAGGAATTTTAATGAAGCTAGCAAAGATGAGCATTGGGTTAAAGCAATGAATGATGAACTTGATCAGATTGAGAAAAAACAATACGTGGGAGATGGTTCATATACCTGAAGGTAAAAATGTCATTGGCTCCAAATGAATCTTTAAGAATAAATTGAATGAGCAGGGACAAGTTGTCAGGAACAAAGCAATATTGGTCTGTAAAGGGTATGCTCAGATAGAAGGAATGGATTTTGATGAAACAATTGCACTCGTAGCAAGATTAGAAGCTATCCGAATGCTTCTTGCTTATGCTTGTCATAAAAGGTTTAAAGTCTATCAAATGGATGTCAAGTCATCTTTTCTAAATGGAGATTTAAGTGAAGAAGTCTATATGGAACAACTAGAGGGTTTCAAACTGTCTAATAATCCTGACTTAGTATGCAAGCTGAAGAAAGCTTTATATGGGTTAAAACAAGCCCCTCGAGCCTGGTATCATAGACTGGATACATATCTCAAAAACAAAGGTTTCAAGAGAGGAACAATTGATAACAATCTATATATCAAAATAGAGGATAATGATCTTCTCATTGTATTGGTCTATGTAGATGACATCATCTTCATATGTAATAAGGATTCGTTGGTACAATGGTTTGCTTCTGCCATGGAGTCTGAGTTTGAAATGTCTATGATAGGTGAACTGTCATTTTTCCTTGGTCTGCAAATTACTCAGAGGTCTAAAGGGTTGTTCATTTCTAAAGAAAAATATCTAAGAGAAATGTTGAAAAGGTTTCAAATGGAATATTCTAAACCTGTGGGTACACCTATGGTTACTAGATGAAAATTAAGCAAGGATGATGACTCACCTGATGTTGATAAAAGTTCATATAGGTCAATGATAGGTAGCCTGCTGTACATCACAAAATCTCGCCCGGACATAATGCATGCTGTTGGAATGGTAGGAAGATATTAGTCTATACCCAAACAAAGTCATTTGTAAGATGTCAAAAGGATATTCAGGTATTTGACAGAAACAATGACTTATGGTCTATGGTATCCCAGAAATTAGAATTATCAGTTGACTGCTTATTCAGATGCAGATTGGGCAAACTGTGTTGATGAGAGAAAAAACACCAGTGGAGGAGCATTCTTCCTGGGTGACTCATTAGTAGCATGGATTAGTAAAAAGAAAAGTTCCATTTATTTATCGACTATAGAGGCAGAGCACATTGTTGTCGCTACCTGTTGCACTCAGGTATTATGGATGATTCAGACACTTGCAGACTTGGAGGTAAAATACACATCACTGATTCCAATTCATTGTGATAACACTAGTGCCATCAGTGTGTCTAAGAATCATGTATTCCACTCCAAGACCAAGAATATTACCATAAAATACCATTTTCTGAGAGAGAAGGTCACCAATCAGGTTGTTCAGGTCCATTACATTCCAACCACAGAACAAATTGTAGACATATTCACTAAACCCCTAGCCAAGACACCATTTGAATATCTTCGACAGAAGCTAGGTGTCATCTCGTCTCACACCTAAGAGAGTCATTCCTGTTAGGGGGAGTTTTGTATTGATTGAATAGCTGATACCTCCTAAAATCACTACAAAATCTCAGGGGGAGCATGTTTTCTTTGACATTGATGTCAAAGGGGGAGAAAAGGAGTGGTCCAGACTGGATGCTATGGTTGGAGGTCCAAACAGATTAGCGCATTCGTTCAAGGTTGCCATCAATGCCAAAGGGGGAGATTGTTGGTATGTTTATCAGGTAGGTGTGCTTGTCATTGATGGAAAGATCAGAGTCTGCAGTGATGGAAAAACAGGGACAATGTAAGTTTCTCATAAGAGAAAGTGTAATGGTGCATGCAGAGTGAAAGAGTGTGCTTGTTCATTTGATGACAAACAGGCAGGCAAGGAAGATCAGCAGCACAAGGATAATGGAATGGAAATATCAGAAGCGTAAACTCCATTTCAGAGTTTCAAATACAGAAAAATTGAGAAGTCAAGAGTTGAGACTCTTCAACATCAGGAGTCCCGGAATCACAAAATGCGAAATGCCAAAATCCTAGAAGAAGGAGGACAATTTCGGGTACCGGGAGTTGGAAGAGTCAAGACTCTTCATCTTCAGGAGTCTCGGAATCACGAAATGCGAAACGATGAAATCCTGGAAGAAGGAGGATGATTTCAGATACCGGGAGTTGGGGATGTCAAGAACTCTTACTACAGGAGTCCCAAAGTCACGAAACCCAAAGTCGCGAAATGTGAAATCGCGAAATGTCAAAGACTCCATACTGGAGGTTCGGATACCGAGAGTTGGAGATGTCAAGAACTCTCACGTCAAGAATGTCGAAATCTTGATGTGTGAAATCACGAAGAGATCTGGACCTTCAAATCATCTAGAGTGTGGACCATTGATCTGACTCCATTTTAGAGCTTCGGATACTAGGAGTTGGAAGAGTCAAGTGACGAGACTATTCATCACAAGAGTCCCGAAGCAGCAAAATGATAAATGCTAAAATCCTGAATCAGGCACAAGGAAGGCCCGTGAAGTGTCGAATTCACGACAAGATCTAGACCATTGGGTCCATAGGACACGTGATGATAGATCATATTTTTTCCAACTGCAAACTCAAAGGAACGGGGTTCCCTAACCTCTCGAACTCGCAATAGGAATTCGCGACATGCGAAATCGTGAAAGGCCGAAATGAGAAATGCCGAAAAGAAAAATCACGAAAGCACTATATGGATAAGTGCTTGGTCACCTTCTGTAGTCACATGATCGAAGAGATGTAGAGAAAATCTTGAAGCAACAAGCTCCTTTTTCGTATTTTCGGAGATCACGACTTGGAGAGTCGAGATGCGACACAACAGGATTGTTGAAATGTCTAAATGCGAAATGAATTTTGGCTCAGCCTGTGGTCATAGTCATTGGTCACATTGGCGGAAGATGGAGGAAGGAGATAGTGCAGACAAGCTCCATTTCAGAGTTTTGGGGACTGGGACATGGAGAATAACAAAATATTTACCACGGGGATCCCGAAATGCTGAAGTGCGAAATGGCAAAATGAATGCAAGATTCAATGAAGTCAATTCAACGGTGCAGATGAATTCGAATAAGATCGGAGGGATGCTGTTGCACTTCATAGTGTAACTACTAGAAACAAATGATGGTTTTTGCCAGAGGATGAGCTCGTCTATGACAGAGAATATGAAGAGTCTCAACTACCAGAGAAGCTGAGGAATATCGATATAACACCCAGTGATGATGGATGCATGGGTGAAAATGCCAGAGAAGCTGAAGAGTTACCATGATGATCAGGTATATCACTCACAATGGGCAGGAGATGAAGAACAGAGAGAGACAACATGGCACATAGGAGATGGGATAGTTGTGGAGGAGTGAAGTGTAGAAAACACCCCGATGTGGATAATATTTGAGAGGAAGAAGGAGATTGCATGCACAAGGTGTAGAGAGACTATAAGAATGTTGAACAAATAAGAAATGGGGTGGTTGTTGAGTGTGATTGAGGTGTGAAGAAGGAGGCAGAGTGCAGTGGCAGAAATGCACAGAAGGGGAATGGTGCATTGAAGGGACATGGCGTAGAGAGCATAAAAAGGAAAAAGAACAGAAAGCACAAGGAGTGTGCAGAAGACACTGATGCAGACATATAAATGTAGTGTAGCAGAACAATGATGAGACCGGTAAGCAATTGAAGAACTTTATGTCATTGTAATAATTTTTTAATAGCAAAGATTAATATTTGAGGGTGGTAGGGAGGTGCTAGGGAGGACTGTTTTCCTTAAAGCTTCAAGTGGGTGCTTGAACAAAGGGATTTGTAGCTTCCATCTAGTTGCATCCAGAGAAACCAGGGTGGTAGGGTGGTGCAAGGGAGAACTATTGTTCTCTGATATATAGGTTGGTGCCTGTGTGACTGGAAGTTAGTGCTTCCATCCAGTTGGTGCTGGAACACTTAGGGAGTTGGTGCTTCCTTCTAGTGGGTGCTAGAGAAACCAGAGAGTTGGTGCTTCCTTCTAGTAGGTGCTAGAGAAAATAGAGAGTTGGGGCTCTCAGCAAGTTGCAACTTTCAATACAGAGGTTGTAGCCTCACAATAAGTTGGAGCTCATATGTATGATAATGTACAGAATGTAAATATTACTTATCATATAAAGAAGAAGAGGTTTTTACCCTTTATGGGTTTCCTCAGGAAATATCTGTATTTGTATATTTCATATGTGACAATGATGTTGAATGTTCTATTGATTACTTCCCTGCATTATTGTGATTTTCATTAAGTGCTCTGCAAAGAATTTAAAATAATCACAATTGTTTAAGCACGGTAACAACTGATTCACCCCCCCTCTTAGTTTTCCAACAAAATCATGCTAAAACCCTAATTCACTATTGACTTCCAAAACCCTAAATCACTGTTGAAACCCTAATTCACTGTTGACTTCTATTTTTAGCTCATAACGACTTAAAAGTGATTTTAACCCTTTTTAGCTCAATGTCACTTTCTGAATATAACACCCATGACTGGAGTGACCTCTAGTAACCATGTTTATCCCTCTTTGGCCCTGGCTATAGTCTAATGGGGCAGTTTAGACCATTAAGCCTCCTCTTTGGAGCTCCTATTTGGAAAGGGACATTACAGTCCTCCCTTCCTAAAATTGCTTGTCCTCAAGCAATACCAGTCCAGGGTGTTGCATCACCTGCTCGATCTCCCAAGTAGCGTCCTCTACTGGAATCCCTCTCCATCTGATCAAACACTCTCTAATGACCCTGCTCCTTAGTTTTCTCTCTTGGAACTCTAAAACCTCCTCCAGAACTAACTCCAACTATCCCTCCTCATCCAATGGGGGAAGCTCCTATGATGTTCTAATGCATTGTCCCACTGCATTTTTTAGGCAAGACACGTGGGACACGTTATGAATCTTGCTCCCCTCTGGAAGCTCTGGCTCGTAATCAACCTCGCCTACTCGGCGCATGATGATATAAGGACCATAAAATATGGGATTGAGCTTCTCATCCCCACTCTTCTTCAGAGATGACTATCTATAGGGTTGGAGTCTCAAGAAAACCAAATCTCCAACCTCAAAGTTGTTCTCTATCCTATGCCCGTCCGCACTTATCTTCTATTGTTTTTGCATCATCTGTAGGTTCTCTTTCAACAAATTGAGAATCTCCTGTCTCTCTATGATCCAATCCTTTTCCTTGGGATCTCTTCTTTCCCCGATGACCAAGTCCAACAAAGTGGGAGCATCATATTTGTACAATGCTCGGAAGCGTGTCATACCAATGGACATGTGGAAGGTGGTGTTGTAGTAATTTTCTCCTAAATGTAACCAATTTAACCAGGTTCTCTTCTCTCCTCCTACATAGTTCCTCAAATACCCTTCAACCCACTTGTTGACAATATTGGTATGCCCATCTTTCTGAGGGTGATAGCTGGTGCTAGGTGTCAACTCTGTCCCCACCAACCGAAAAAACTCTCTCCAAAATGTCCCTATGAACTGACTGTCCCTATCACTGATGATGTTCTTTGGCAACCCATGAAGTCTAAAGACCTCCCTAAAGAAAATATCGGCTACCTGAAATACGCTATACTCTGTTGGTATGGTGTAGAAGTGAGAAAAATTGGTCAATCTGTCGACCACTACATAGATACAGTCCTTACCCTGGACCTTTGGTAGACCTGTGATGAAGTCCATAGATATACTCTCCCATTTCTACTCTGGAATGGGTAGTGGATGAAGTAGCCCTGATGGAAGAGCATGCTCTGACTTGTTCTACTGGAAAGTCACAAACTCACTGACGTGTCTCATAACATCTTGTTTGAGGCCCTTCCATGAGAACCTCTCTCTGATCTATCTGTAGGTTTTGAAAAACCCCTGATGGCCTACTAGAAGTGAATCATGAACTGCGGTGAGGATATTCTTCTTAAGCCCTAAATATGGCACCAAGTAGACTCTATCCTTGTAAAATATGACATCGTCATTGACCCTATACCGGTAATCCTATATCTTCCCATCCATCACCTCACAAGCAAACTTGTTCTTGGAATATTCCACTAACAAGTGGGATTTCCAATCTGCTGAAATCTCCATCAAAGAGCATGCCGCAGGTCTCCTCGATAGTGCATCGGCCACATTGTTCTTCTTCCCCTTGAAATACTCTATGTCAAAGTTGAATGCATGTACCTTCGTCACCCATTTTTTTTGGCGCTCACCGAGGTCCTTCTACTTAAGAAAATACTTCAAACTATTGTGATCAGTCTTGACCACGAATTTGTTGCCCACCAAATATTGTCTGAACTTGGTCAAGGCATGCATGATTGCCAACATTTACTTGTCATAAATGGAGTACAACCTCTCAGTTTGATAAAGATTCCATCTCTTGAATACAATGGTGTGTCCTCCCAGCATCATATCTGCACCGATCCCTTCACCGGATGTGTCACACTATAGTACAAATGGCAAGGTGAAGTCTGGTAGTGCCAATGATGGACAACTGTCCATGGATTCCTTCATGTGATCAAAGGATTCCTGTGATTTCTCAGTCCATATGAAGGCCCCATGATTGGTAATATTTGTTAGCGGTGCTCAAAGTTGAGAAAAACCCTAGACGACCGCTTGTAATAGCTACACAACCCAAAGAAGCTCCTCAATTCTGTCACGTTCTTGGGCATGGACCAATCCAGAATGGCCCTGATATTCTCTTGTTGCACATGTACCCCCTGTTCACTGATGATGTGGCCTAAGTAAATAATCTTTGTCATACCGAACTCACACTTGGACACTTTGGCATATAATGATTGTGCCTCCATGATGTTCAATACCTCATCTAGGTGCCTCATGTGCTCTTGCCATGACAAGCTATAGATCAAGATGTCATCGAAGAAAACCAAGACTGATTTCCTTAAATGATCCCTGACTATATGGTTCATGCAAGACTGGAATGTAGTGGGTGCATTGGTTATCCCAAATGGAATAACCAGGAACTCGAAGTGTCCAAAATGACATTGAAATGTTGTCTTCTTTATGTCCTGCTCTCGAAAGTTGATCTAATGATATCTAGAGCATAGATCAATTTTTGAGAAAAAAACTACCCCGTGCAGTTCATCCATCAACTCATCAATGCATGGGATAGGGTATCGGTTCTTGATGGTTTTCTTGTTCAAGGCTCGGTAATCAATGTACATCCTCATGGTTCCATCCTTCTTCAGAACTAAGACAACTAAAGAAGCAAATGGGTTGTTTCTCGGTCTGATGTGTCCCATCACCAACAATTCCTTGGTTGCCTTCTCTGTCTCATCCTTAAACCTCCTAGGATGACGATAGGGGGGGGTGATCATAGGTTTCCCCCCCTCCTCAAACTCAATGGTGTGATCAAACCCCTATCAGGTGGTCTCCCTAGTGGAATTGCCTCAAAGACCTGTTGATGTTGTCCCGATAAATTCTTGATCTTTGTATGGTATTGTTGTCGACCTTCTGAATCCTTTTGAGTAGTGATCAAGCATTCTATGACATATGCTACCTCCCCATGTATAAATATCCTCTCCATCCTCTTGGATGAAACTGTCTTGGGTGCTCTTGTTGACATATCTCTTAGAAAAACCTTCTTCACATCCTGATCTATGAATCCCATTTCCAAGGTTTGGTAGTTGATAGTGATTTTTCCCAAGGTAATCATCCACTAAACTCCTAACACCACATTTGTGTCCGATAGGTCAACCACATAAAATGTGTCTCTCACTGTGTAGTTTCCTAACTTCATCTCTAATTTTGGAACTCTGTCTAGACACTCCACTATGTGTCCATCTGCTACCGCAACATCAAACCCCTCAAACTCCTTTGTCTAAAGTGCCTATCTCAATACTAGTGAAGCATCGATGAAGTTGTGGGTGGCCCCACCATATATCAGGGAAATTGCTTGTTGCCCCTGAATAATCCCTCTGATACAGAGGGTATAATACCTGGGAACAACAAAAAGGGTCGCTATGACACCTCCCTTTGTTGGTTTCCTCCTATTATCCTGTTCTGGTGGTTGTGGGACTATTGGAGGATGGGCTCCTACCAGTGTCGATGGTCTATGGGGAGGATTCTCCTCTGCTGGTGTTGAATCCTCCTCTGAACTAGTGGATCCATTTTCCTCATCCTCCTCCTCACTGTCCACACTGTCTACTGCTACCTCAATATAATGAATCTCTCCCTTACCCATGCACCGATGGCCTGGGACCCAAGGATATCTACAACTGAAGCAAATATTCTTCCTCATAATCTCTCACCTAGTCTCATCATCCAACTTCTCCTTGCCCTTCCATTCTCTCTGGAATGGCTTCCTGTCTCAATCCCTCTGGGGCACAAATGGTTTGGAGAATGTTTTAGTCTTTGACACCGAGTCTTCTAGATATCAAGTGTGAAGGATGGCATCCTGCAAAGTGGGAGGCCTATATGCCTTCACCCATCCTCTCAAAGGCTCTGTGAGTCCTTTTGTGAATAGAATGATTATCATGGGCTCTAATATATCTGCTACTACCATGGCTACCAGCTGAAACTCTGTGATGAATGCCTCTGTTGTGCTAGTTTGTCTCAACTAGGATAGATCCCTGAAGTGTATCTCGTGATCCTTCCTTTCAAACCTGTCCATGAGCCTATATGTAAAATCCCTATAGGAGGTGATGCGACTGTGACCCAATGTCACCAGTCCATGATACCATCACTTGTGTGCCTCACCCTCCAAGTGTAAGGTCGTGAAACTATTGTCCTCTGTCTCGATCATCTTGTTGATCTTGTAATATGTTTCTATCTTTTGTACCCAAGCTCTGGCTATGTATTTGGATGATCCATCGAAAGAAGGGATGGTGAGTTTCCCAACTTTTTGGATGAAATCAAGGTTATGCCCTGGATGTTGATGTGGTCCTCCCCTCTGCGACTCTCTAGGGTGGTTTCGGAGTCTGAGTCTACAGTAATCGACTAAGGTCATGTCCTGATGGAAGTCATGACCCAACCCTGCATACTCCCTCCTATACTCTGCAATTTCATTGGCATGAGTGGGTGGCCTCTGTGCTATTAGTGGCGGTGCTGCTAACGGGGGTTCCCTCTAGAAATTGGGAAACATGGGTCTAGGAATCCTACGCTCAGAGGTGTATGTGCGAGAGGGTGAATTGGGTCTACTTCCTACTCCCAAGTTCTCCTATTCTACATGTGGGACTTGTGTATCTGGGTGCTCACTCTAGCCAATCTATCAACCACCTGTGCCAAGGACTGAGACATGGTCCATTGACTAGCTAACATATCGTTGATAACATGCATGAAAGCTGCCTCTAGATCTACGGGGGCCTTTCCACTGCCCTCTGGTCTCTCATATCTATCTCCTAGCATCCTCTCTACCTCCCACTCAACCTCATGCTCTGCCCTTCTCTCTGCTTCTCAGTGTGCCTCTTCCTCTTCCTCTGAGATAGGAGGAAAAGGAGGAAAATTAGGCCTATGCCTACTTTCCTGATGCATGTTGTAAGTGACATATTCACCACCTACGTGTTCATGGCCCTCTGGGTCTTCTACTGCACTCATTGTCTTTAGTCACATGCTGGAAAAACTAATGCTCTGATACCATTGTAATGTTATTGACTTGTCTACTGTAGGAAACACTTCTAATGTCTATGTAGGATCAAAGGTTTACAACATATAAATGATCATACAAATAATAAACGCGACAAAGGACTGCAAAGTTTGTATTATGATATCTCTGTGGATTACAAAATGGTCGAATGCAGCTGAATAAACTGAAAATACTCGACTAGATCAACAGACAAAGGATCTTAGCCAGAATACAAATAAGTAATTGTGGCTGAATAAAATAACAACACTCGGCTAGATCAAAAGCCAAAAGGATCTTAGCCGGAATACAAATAAGCAACTAAAAGATAATACCCAGAATATGAGAGCACTATGGAATCAATGAATAATGATGGAAGACCTGGATGATCTTCTCGGTTACTAGGGTGTGTCTTTCAACACCAAAATCAACCAACTGGTGTCTTCCTCTTGGAATACACTGACCTATCTCTCCTTAGATGTGCCTCTTATCCTCAATGACAAGTCATAATCTGCATAATGATGAATTAGGTCACTGACCCTTCCTTTATAGCTTTCCAAAATCCTAAATCATACTGAAACCCTAATTCACTGTTGACTTCCAAAACCCTAAATCACTACTGAAACCTTAATTCACTGTTGACTTCTATTTTTAGCTCATAATGACTAAAAAACACTTTTAACCCTTTTTAGCTCAATGTCACTTTCCGAATATAACACCTATGACTGGAGTGACCTCTAGTAACTCTGTTTACCCTTCTTTGGCCCTAGCTATAGTCTAACGAGGGGTTTTAGACCATTAAGCCTCCTCTCTAGAGATCCTATTTGGAAAGGGACATTACATCATCTTTCCTCTAAATAATCCTATTCCTCCCAATGAAGGAATCATAGCAGGCTTTCCTAAAAATTCTCAGGTTCTTTCTATCATGATATTCACCTATTTTTCCTCATCTAGAACAAAGTCAATGTCGAAGTCTCCTATTCTTGTTTATATGCACTCTTTTTCTTTGAATACCTCTGATAAGTTGAAATTTCTTTGACCATTCAGGGTTTCTTTCATTCATAGTAATACATTCTCTAATTCTTTCTAGGGTTCTGCCATGGTCTTAGTTTCTTGATCTTCCTTAGTGTTTTTTTATCTCATATTCATCCTTTCAACCTTAGCAATCATTCTAGGGAAATCCAAAACTTCATGGTCCATAGCTTTACAACAAAGACAACTAGGTATTCTATTAGGGCATTCCTAAGGAAGATGTCCTAGTCTCCTGCAACTGTAACAAAGAATTAGTCCTTTCTTTCTCTTAAATGATCCCCAACCTTTCCTGTACTACACACTAGGATCACTATAACTAACCTGCAAAAAATTATTTCTAGGATCTTGCATCCATTTGTTATTCCAAACATTCTTTCTATGCATAGGAATAACATACCTTTCATTATTTCTATCAGATATACTCATATCAAATCTTCTTTCTTCTAACTGTGCCCTAGTTTTCAATCTAGGAATTTTTTTATCAAATATACCTAGATCCATACTTTCGAAAAAAATATTTTTTAAGAACCAAATACCAATATAGCATAGAAAAGCCTCAGAAAAAGTACTCAATGCCTTGAAAAAGAGATAATTTCAGATAATAAGCCTCTTCGAGGGGGAAACCTCCTTTTAGCCCACTTAAATGTTCAAGTACAAGATGATTCAAAATGAAAATGTCTCCTTGGTATATATAGGAGACTAGGAGGTATAATTACAACTAATGGCCTAAAGCCGACATAAATAAAATAACATTATTAATATAATATGCCCCAATTAAGGGGTAATGAGACAATATTAGGGCTTAACATGCCCCTCCCCTTAAGACAAGTGTTGTCCGCAATGCTTGAGTAACTATGGATGCTTCTGTATAAAAGACTCATCTTCCCAAGTGGAATCTTCAGCTGGTAGTTTCCTCCACTGAATGAGATACTCTGAAATGGATCTATTCCTCAGCTGGCGAATTCTTGTGTCAGTGATGGATTCAGGTTCCAATATGATTTTTCCTTCCTCTTCAATTTCTAGCAATACAGTTTGAACTGGGATATTGTCGCCTATAACCTTCTTTAAGCAAGAAACATGGAAAACTGGGTGTACCCATGAAGATGCAGGCAACTCTTTTGCAACACCTTATAAAGGCCATAGTACTTTGGTGATAATCTATT
Organism: Picea engelmannii; assembly: GCA_009831015.1. Taxonomy (NCBI): domain Eukaryota; kingdom Viridiplantae; phylum Streptophyta; class Pinopsida; order Pinales; family Pinaceae; genus Picea; species Picea engelmannii. The sequence goes on along the minus strand of ML785094.1, from coordinate 150,170 downwards.
ATCCTTCTTGGCTTGCTTGAGGGACATCTATTTGTATGGTTGTAGTCTTAAAAACACTGAATCCCCTACTTCAAAACTTATTTCACTATGATGTTGATCTGCTTGTTGTTTCGTGCAATTATGTGCCATGGTCAGATTATCCTTTAAGATTTGGAGAACTTATTGTTGATTCTCGATGTGATCTTCCACTTCTTGAACCTTAGATTTTTCTTTTAGAGAAGAAGTGATGGAAGGAGGGTGGTATCCATAAAGTGCCATAAATGGTGTCATTTTTGTTGCAGT
>ML785094.1:111757-136884 GCA_009831015.1 Picea engelmannii | reverse complement strand
AAAATGTCTCCTTGGTATATATAGGAGACTAGGAGGTATAATTACAACTAATGGCCTAAAGCCGACATAAATAAAATAACATTACTAATATAATATGCCCCAATTAAGGGGTAATGAGCCAATATTAGGGCTTAACAAAATTCCACTTATCTTACCTTTTTAATAAAAAAAATTCACTATTATTACCTTTATCAGAGCACAAAGCTTCAATATCTTACCTCTTTTCTTCAGATATGAATTCTCTTCTTAGAATAGAGCTTCACAAACCAAGTAGAATACTTTGCACTAGGGCAACAGATCTATGCATAGAGATTTCTCTTTTCTTCAATTCCCAGCAATCACAGTTTCAGGTCCCAGTAACGGAACCATTTGTTGGCACAGGGGAAGACCCAAGGTTCCATGCTTCAACATCACACCAACAAAACCCTAACTACCAGCCCTTTCGACAACACCTGTGAAGCAGATGAAGTCTCACCCAAGGTAGAGGTAGGGGTGGTTGTAGGAGTCTAGTGTCTGCAACCTTAGTTGGGACACAAATATGTGATTGTAACACCTTAACAAAGAACTTAGTAGTTATAAATCATTAGTATTTAACCTTAATTCACAGCACAAATAAATCCTAATAAAAGATCAATGCAGTATTCACCCAGATCTAGTATATTCAAGCACTAAGCACATTCACATAGGTTAGATCTAGCATTCATTCATATTATTATGCACAAATCATCAACAGATCTATCTATCATTCACCTATCTCAAAGAACTAATAAAGTAAACACATTAATACATCACACAAATCATAGCAACACAGGATATACGTGGTTCACCCCCAGCCTGGGGCTACGTCCACCAACTCTTCTTCTCTTCTATTATCTTCTATCAATATTCTACATGCACAGAGCGATGATATCCTACTTCCCATAGGATAGGAAATCTACGCGCACTCAACTAGATCCTCCTTCCCCGAGCTAGATCACAACACAAAGCCTTTACACAGACTCTTACAGTCACTTGCACTTAGCCTTGCAAGGTGCTCATAGTATGCACAAAGCATGTACAACTACCACTTGCACTTAGCACATCATCACACAAATGTCTATATCATCCTTCGTGTCCCTTCTTACATCGCCTAGACATCTATTTATACATTAAAAATTTGGCCTAAACATGGGTAAACCCATGGGCCGACATCCCCATACCCGTTACATAAGCCCAAAACCCAAAAATCCTTAAACAAGAGGTCAAGATCCCGCGATCTTCTTTTTGACTTGCGCTCCACCTTTGACAGCCTGTCGAAGTCCCAAAATAGGTCAAACATGACCAAGGATCCTCAAAAATTGGTCAAGGGCCAACAACGATATAAAGAAAGTAATCCCTACTATAGTCAGGAGACTTTAGCATAGGCGTTTATACCAAGGATTTATTCAAAGAATCTAAGGATTCCTAAGCTCGCTCATCCCAGATAAAAGGGGTGTCCTTCTTCAAAAGACGCATGGAACCCTTAGTAATATTGGCATACTTTATTATAAACCAACGTAAAAGTTAGTAATATTGGTTTATAATAAACCTTGAAGTTGTCGAATAGTGCACGGGGGAGGCAATCAAAGTATTTCCTCAACCTTTAACAGATCTACCATGATCCCAGTCTCAGAGACTAAAAATCTTAGAAGATGTCCAGACCTAACACAAAAGATTCTTTTATGAGGGTTTAACCGGAATCTATAATGACGACATCTTTCAAAAACTAGCCAAAAGTGCTTAGGGTGATCCACTCTCTTACAAAAGTGAGCAACAAGATCGTCAAGATAAGCTTCGACTATATGATTGAGATCATGGAATGCAAAGTTCATAGCATGTTGGAAGGTTTCTCCGATGTTTTTAAGGCTGAAAGGCATCTTCCGGTATGAGAAAATACCCCAAGGATAAATAAATTTTGTCTTATGTTGATCCTCGAGTTTAATTTGAATTTGGTTATGCCCTTAAAATCTTTCCATGAAAGAAAAAATCTTGCTTCCCACACACTCATTAAGAATCTGATCAATGAAAGGTGTTAGGAAGTTGTCTTTAGGACATGCTTTGTTCAAGTCATGAAATTCCATGCATACACGGATGGTTCCTTGCTTGTTATTCATAGGAAGAGGATTGGATACCCATTCAATCAAGGGAATCAGGTATATAAAGCCAACATTAAGCAGTTTCTCTATCTCTGCCTTAATAGAAAGGGCCTTCTGGGGATTGATATCTCTAAGAAGTTGTCGAATAGGCTTAACATCCAGGTAAGTTTTAATCTTATGATCAACAACTCGAGGGTATATTCTTGGTATATCTTCATATGACCAAGCAAATACATCTCAAAATTCCTTGAAGAGCTTGGTGTAGATCAAGATTTCTTCTAGCGAACAATTTGCATCGATGTGTACATTTTCAATATTGCCAGGGGTATGAGAGATATCGATCATGATGGTAGGAGAGATACTCTCCATATTTCCTTTGACATGAATGTCATGCATATCAAGAGGAACTACGTCATGACCGACTATCTCGCTCAGAGTAGATTGAAAGTCATCTTGTTCGATTCTGGTAATCTCTGGGAGAAAATAAGAGCAATGATGCATATCATCCCAAGGTTTGTTAGAAAAATTCATGGCCTCGATGATAGCTTCATCTGAGGGAAAAGTGTCATCAAGGCAGTCATGTGAACAAGATGATGAATTTTCCCACGTGGGCTTAAGAACAGGATCATTCTCGTCCGTCGACAAGGTAAAAGGACGGGGATCGGTAGAATAGTCAAGAACAACTTGATATGATATCTCCACTTTCGATAGTGGCATGGCAATTCTAGTATGTGAATGACCTTCAAAAGAAGAAGTCGAGGAATGTAGGGTTCAAGGATTGTTAAAATAGGAAGTGCGGAAAGGAACGAGCCTCTTTGAAGAAATGGGCCTATTGGACATGGCATAAACATGGTGGATCGATGCCATGAAGTCAAAGGTACCCATAAGGGATGAATACATTCCAACACCTATATTCTCAGTTGTCTACCATGGGGATGAATGATCTAATATATGCACTGGGGCTAGCATACGTAAATGATAACTGGTCGACCACCACAATATTCCCATCATGAGGGAAACAAAGGGTGTGGAAGATAGATGATATGATGGAATTCATAGCATAGGTCCGATTGCATCCTAGTAACAAGTTATAATAGAGGGGCACATCAACCACCTCGACATCCACCTCTACTATATTCCCACATAACTAGACCAGAAAGGCAGGAAGAATACCGTGAGGGTGGAATGAATGACCATCAAAAGCAGTCAACATGGTCGGAGATTGACAGAAAGTTGGAGAGTCGAGAGCTTTCCAATAGATCAGGGACATCACACATGTTGTAGTGTGTTCATCAACACCCGCATGCTTGATGGTATAGTTTGAGTATCCCACATGGATTTGAAATGCCACATGGTAAGTAAAGCGAGGCTTCACATCTATGATGTCAAAATTGATAAATTTCGTGCCACTGGTGTCTAGAGATCCAAGCACAGATAGTGAGGCATTCCTCTCTGAAGGAGACGTATGGAGTACCTCCAGGGATGATATCGCCAAGGGGTTTGACCCAAGTCATCAATAATAGATCAATTCTAGGTGGCTCTATCATTTGGATTGTGGGTAGAGCACTTGAGTAATCCTTTTGGAATATGAGGTGGTGGCTCTAGTTTTTCAATCTACAAGGGTGTCTCTGGAGGAGGAATATATTATAGACCAGGTACATTTTGTGGAGAACTGTAATCATGAGATCTAGTGGCTACATTAACCTGAGAATTGACCATATTGATACACAAATCGTCAATGTCTTGTGTTGGTGGGTTTTTACTCCCACCGGCCACATTTCCATCATTTGAGGAGCTCGAGGCCATGTGTTGGTTATGCGGAATAGGATTTGTCAGCACAATGGGCGATAGAGATAAGTTCCTCACAACTTCCTTAAGTTTTGGGCATAAATGAGTAAGATGATCATCTGTACAAAGCTTACAGTGAAATTTCTCCTTACTCCTTTCTTTCTTTCCCTCACCAGTATTGTTATTCGTCCTCTCATTATTACCATTGTCCTTGGGTTTATTATTATTCTTCCCACCCTTATGATTATTATTACATCAATTCTTCTTATTCCTTCCTTGTTATTGGTTACCATTTGGGCTGGTCAACGATTGCACGAAATGTACATCTGCTGATTGAGTGGGATTGGAAGACACAAACAAAGTTGGCCCTCTTTCAGACTGATTTAGAGACAACTCTTTCAAATGGTTTGTCACCGATTCTATAGATTTCACATTGGTGGAGCCTACAATGCCATTAGCATGAGGTATGGGCTTTTGTCTAGGGTCATAGTTTGACCTTGGTGCATTGAGAAGAATATCATATAACATCCCAGACATAGCGTATATAATATCTAACTATTGGGCTTTGAATATTTCTTCTTCCTCAAATGTAACCTCAGATGTAGCAACATCCTTCGAAATAGGAGGTTTTAAGGACTTAAGGAACCATTCTAATAGAAATTCTGCGGATATGCAGGTCTTGATCAACCTCTTCTGTCTACGCCACTCCTGGATGTGATCCGATATATGAGTGGCTTTGTCCTAGAGTAAGGTTGAAAAAAGTTCAAGTCCAACATTGTAATGAACCGACAATTGGAAGTGGTTAAGGAATAATATCACCATCTGACTAAAGTTCTTGTATGCCCCCCTAGGTAGCTCGATATACCATTTCATGGAAACCCCTATGAGGGTGAGTTTAAATAATCTTAATTGAATGGAATCATCATTAAGGTAATTCTAAGAGAACCATAAGTGAAATGTGGTAATGTGATCTCACTAGGGTCCTCACCATTCTTTCCTTCGAATTTTGAAATATTCAAAGGAATCTTGGTGGGAACGGGGGCCATGTAGGATCATGACACATAGGGTTGTTCATCAACTTAGACAAGTCTGGTAGGTTGAGCATGGCCAAAAAAGGGAGACGGGGTTGTGGCATCTGGCCCCAATATCCCTCGAAATATTGTGATTGGGGAATAGAAACCCATCCAGGATTTTGGTAAGCACCATGGCCCTGTCCAGGATTGTAAGGCCCTCCTCTAGGTTGATTCATAAGAGGTTGGTTGGGCATCATTCCAGTAGGAATGTTCTAATGAGGGTTATAAAAATTGCCCCCAGCCGGAGTGGCTCTAGGTTGGGGGTTTCCCAAGGTGTGAAACTAACCTCCTCAAAGTGTGAAACTGGAGGATAAAGGTGGATTCATCATGCCAAATAGTTTGGTTGGAATCAACACTAAGGAAGTGAGGGTAGAGTATAGAACTTGAGCATAAGCTTGTCTTCTAGGTTGGTTACTCCACCTAGAAGCAACAGGATTAGACCCGTGGTTAAAAGAAGGAATGCCTCGCATGGTAGTATTCATTTGAGCGACCTGAGATCCACCAAACAAACACAAAGTATAAGGAGGATTTGTTCCCCCAAGTCCAATGCTATAATTAGGGCTAGCGACTAGGATGGAGTTTGAAAACTGTGAAGTAAAATTCGGCATACCATAGGAAAAGGACTAGAATCCATCGGGACGGACTGAACATTATAGCCCGGTGAGTGACCAAGAGACCCAAATGGGTTTGTGGAAATAGGTTGAGTATTCACTATAGGATGGGAAACAATGATGATAGGTTCCTCTAGCATGACAACCATTATGGTTGTAGGAGTCAAAGGGGTGCCATTAACTATAGTAGGTGTGGGAGTTGAGGGGATCCTAGTATTTTGATGACTCAGTTCAGTACTCATCCTTGTAGAATCACAACTCTAATAAGTGAAGGTGTGTGTACCACGTTTAATAACTCTACGCCTTTTAGAAGGAAAAGACTCAAAATATAGAGGTAATTGTAACAAGCGGTGAGACCTATAGGGAAGTTGGTCTGACTCCACGATGACTTAAGATTCAAAAAAAAATTCCTAAGGCCAACTAGTAATCAAAGAGCACACAAAAAATAATCAAACGACTAAAATGCACATAAACAGGATAAAGTGGTTGAAAGGGGAATCCCTCCCTAAAGTAGGTATGCCTCACCCAAGAGAGGCTCGAGACTCTCTGCTAAATATTGGAGATATCATAATCATTCATAAGGGGCCTCGTGGGCTTAACAACTAGTCATTCAGATGCCCCTGGAGAGGTAATCCTCCATAAAGGTTGTGTGTTGTCTGATCCTTATCTGACCCAGGGTACCTGCAAAATAACCCATGCAAGTAAAATATGTGGAACCTAAGTCAAGAAACTAAGAAACCATGGTATAATCGATGCATAGGTGAACAATCATAAGTCAGGTCCACCGTATGTGAAAGGTAGCAAAGCCTAAAACCTTGAAAGCACCGACTCTCATGGAGGTAAGGGCAATAGCAATATCCCAGATATGAATAGATCCCTAGAAATATCTCTAACTCTAAGAAGGTATCGGGGGGATATCCCTTCAACCAACCTCATAGGACCTCATGCTTAACTTTGTTGTAAGCAGAGCCTCCTGATATTACCGATTATACAATGTGTTTCTCCACTCCCTTAGTCAAACACATATGTTGATTTAATAGCCTTGGATAAGTTTACTCACAAAATCCTATTCCAAGGCACTAAATCCTAAGCTATTTTGTGCACCCTAGAAAATAAAATCGTTACTAATCAATTTTAAATTATAGCATTAATTTTAATGACCTTGCTTACTCAAAAGGTGCGGTCGTGAAACTAGTGATGTTATGACTCAGGAAGTAAAATAAATTAATATGAATACAATGCAAAGTACTAACTTCAATTTCCACTAGATGATATGCTTCCTAAAAATGCAATTCTCAATTCAATTATGCAATTCTAAATAAAAATGCAATCTCTCTTTACATGCACTAAGATAAATGACAAAGACTCAAACGATCAAAATTCCAATCAATGTAAAATGCCTAATATTTTTGTATTTTCAATATAATAAAAATGAAAATGCAAGGAATGAACAACAACTTGATATAAAGACTCTACTGTGTATAGACAGAGACAACCCAATTAGGATATCAAGAATAAAAAAAAACCCAGCCCAAGGTGCAAGGACAATCAAAAGGAAAAGATGAAGAGAATTGCACCGCCCAAAAATTCAACCAAAGACAGGTTTCCTTTCATTCCATAGACACTTAACAATCATTAAAGAGACCCAAGTAGACTCAACAATCATCAAAACCTACCCAGCAACCACCAAACCCAGCAAAGAAGAAACAAAGGTTGATGTATGTGATTGTTCAAGGAAAAAGCGCATATGTACGTAGCTTGCAGAAGGAAAACACACATATGTACGTGACTATCAAGAAAAAACCCACATATATGTGTCAAAACATAGCTAAGCTAAGGAGAAGGTTGAAAGACTCAGACCCAGAGTGAACAGAGGTTGTCAAGCAATCATGCAACAGTAAACTCAATAAGAACGAGAGCATTCTAAGGAGAAAAAAACTCCAAACCCTGAAAAGAAGATTCAATCCCCAGTATGGTCTCCAATTCTGTTACGAGGAAACTCTCTCTATGGCTAGGGGTAAACCACAATAGATGGCAATGACTGAAGAAATCAAATCCACTCTCAATTATTCTATATAAAAAAATGTGCTAGCAAGAAAAGATAGAAGCCCTACCTCGTCCAGACGTTCGATGAATTCCATCGTTGAGCACTTGACCCAAAGAAATATACCTGCAACTAGTCCTCAACAACCAAACAACACGGGCATATGGTGATAATATATGATGTTATCACATTCAATAGCGTAATCTATCAACATTCATAACAAATATGCCCATGGAATAGTAATTCAAATATTTGCAAGATATCAATTGGATGAGAAAATAGTATTTCTATTAAGATATAATTAGTAGAAGTGAATAACTTACATACTTTTGTGTTGGCACAGTTCAGAATCGAGAAAATAAGTTCCTTCCAGCTGGGCCTCCACCAAAGGGAAGCTCACGTAAGAGAGACAATAGAGTTTTTAATCAGTAAGGGAAGATCTTGGGGGTTGAACAATGTGTTCAGACTTAAGGGATAAAGGGATCCAGACTCAATGTGAAGTGAATAATTCCTCCATAGTAACTTTGCTCTTAAAGTTGAATTATTTCGAGCCTATTTTCCATAAATTGGATTTGGCCCATTTGTAGCCTTCAAGTGGAACTGAAGAGCCAAGTCAGAACGTTTCTAGTATATGTAAGGCCAAGGATCATCGATCTCATGATGTGACATGGAAACCTGACACCATTTTTCAATTTTGGGCACATTTCCCAATGTATGCGAGATGTAGTGGTGCAACCTGCATACACACATGATGTATAGTAGGCAAGGTGCATATATGTGGAAATTTATATTTTTAGCTCTGGGATTTGTAAACGAGGACTTCAAGTCTACATAGGGAAGTGGGAAAATGCCTTTTGTGAAAGATTGCATGGGGTGAGGCAATCTTGCTATAATAGTTGAGGTATGAGTTGGTGCATGGTTGATGCACTCATTGATGGTACAGGTTGAGGTACAGGTTTTTGCTTGGTTGATGCACTTTTTTATGGTACAAGTTGATTACAAATTTTTTGGTACAGGTTGTTACAGGTTGGTTGGCTGCAGGTCAGAGGTACAGGTTGTTACAAGTTGGTTGGCTGTAGGTCAGAGGTACAGGTTGTTACAGGTTGGTTGGCTATAGGTCAGAGGTACAGGTTGTTACAGTGGTATATCTCACAGTGATAGTGTGACAATGGTTCCATCATTCTACTTCTACGTCAGGGCGGTTAGACGAGGAAAGGACAACCGGTTGTATCCACCTTCTGATTGTAGCTGGAGAACATAGGGGATTGTAGCCTCTTTTTGGTTGTAGCCATAGAATTGGAGGGTTGGAGCTTCCCTCAGGTTGTAGCCTGAGAAACTAGGGGGTTGGAGCCTCCTTCCAGTTGTAGATGGAAAACAAAAGAAGTTGATGCTTCCAATGAATGTAATTATTAAATACATATAAGAAAAATCCTTCTGTGATTTTCTCCTACTTTGGGTTTCCATGTAAAATCATTGGTGTACTGTGTATGTGTATGATTTCTCATTTGTTCATTGTTTATTTACTCTGCAATTGTTGGATGATAATTCTACATTGATATAACACTTGCATTATATAGTTAAAAATTATTAAATTTCTCTATTACTGATTCACCCCCCCTCTCAGTAATCCAACAATTTGTATCATAGAAGGTTCCTTCAAGAAAAATTTTAACCACTGGAATGAGATCATGGATTATTATGAGAATGGAGTACCATTGTTCAATGGTCAGAATGCTTTAAAGTATGAGATGTGGAGTGGAATGACAAAAGTGATTTTACAAGCACAAGGGTATTATATTTGGCTATCAGTCGTTACACGATATGAAGTTCAAAAATGGAAAAGACTGTAGTCAAGAAGGAATTCAAGAAGAATATCAAAATAACAATGGATTTCATCTGGGAAGGCTTACCTAATCTGGTAAGAGAAAAGGTTGGTAAATTTTCATCAGCCAAAGAACTTTGGGATAAGTTACATGATATATATTCTTCACCCATCGTAGATTCAGAAAATGCCAAAGAATATGCAGGTAGAAATTAAGAAGAAATATTTTCACCATGTCAAACAAATTCAGAAGATGAAGTGTACATAATCACCAGAGGTATGTTGTTTTTCTTTAATTGTTAAAAATGCAAAAATCTTGAAATAGAATGCCATGAAGGAAATGAGACAAAAGAACTAATTGAAAAGGAAGACAATTAGGAAGCAGAATTGATTAGTGCTTTAGATGAACTAAGATAAGAAAACAAGTCACTCAAGAAATAATTGATGAAACAAAAGGAAAGTGTTGACATTTTTGAAGAATCCCAATAGGTCATCGAGAACTTAAGAACTCATATAGAAGAAGCCAGAAATATCGAAGAAAATATTGAATATCAAAAGCAGTATTTGGAAGCCAACATAGCAACACAGAAGGAAGAAGCACAAATGAGAGGGAAGATATTGACAGATCATCTTAAGGAAAGAAATAACGATCTAAACCAGCTTGAGGCAGAGTTTGGTCAAGAAGAGAAAGGACTTGAAGAAGAAATAATCACATTAAAAATTCATCTTCAAGAAGCGAAAAGAACATAAGAAGTCATGAAGTCTCAGATAATGAAGAAAGAAGAAGAGGTTGAGAAGCTTGAAGAAGAATTTTTCACATTGAGAAGTAAAATCATCAAGCTCAACAAGAACGTTGAAAAGACAAAAACATCCACATTAGTTATAGAGAATGAAGAGAAGAACTCTAGGTTGATAGAAAAGAAGAATGAAGAAAATAGAAAGAGTTATGCAGAAGTACTCAAAGGAAGGAATCATGGTCAACCAGAATCTAAGAAAACTATTGAAGATACATATTCAATAAGACCATCCTTGTTCAAGCCACAAAGAAGATTCAATCATGATCATGATCAATGAAGGAAGAAATTCAAAAGGACTAGACCACAAAGAAGATCATTCACTCCCAGGTATGCAAATTTCTTTTATGATCATTGTTTTTATTGTACTAATTTTAGACATAAGGTTGCAGATTGCAGGGATTATAAAATAAATTTTAAAGAAATAAGTGCCTATGTGGCCACATGTAACATTGAATGTTACAAATGTCATAAGTATGGACACACATCTAGTGATTGTAGAAGCATGATTTATAATTCCATGAAAGAGAACATTGATATCATATATAAGAAAGTATGAATAAGAAAACACAAATAATAGGTGAACAAATACCAGGTCCCAGAGATCGCAAGATTGGAAATAAAATGAGATGAAAAAAATTCTATAGAGAAAGATGTCAGATACAAAAAGGTTTGGAAAATAACTGAAAGAAAACAAGGATAGGTAAATAAGGAACGGGTTCAAGAGATTGTAATTTCAGGAATTGTAGTGAAATATGAATCCACAGAAAAAAAAGAAGGAATTCAAAGCTCAGAGAGATGATGAATCTACCAATGAAGATGATGATGAATACACATTAGAGAAGGATTTGTTCTGAGGCATTTGACTTAGAGACTCCCAGGTAATATGAATATTAGACAGGGGGTCTATGAAATAGCTGTGACAGACCAAAGAACCATCCTTCAAGAAGCTTACAGAGTTTGAGTAGACAGATCTAGAGAAGTCAGTTAGCAGAAGCACAGTTTGATAAATTAATCATTTGTAGTAGTGAAGACCTCATGATAGTATAGTAATAAATGGGTCAGCATTATGGATAGTTGTGTAGTAGATTCTTGGATAGTATGGACAGAGATGGATTCGTAAGAATACTTAGTAGTTTTGGACATATATATGATAGTGGACGAGAGAATTAATTCTTAGAATGGTTTAGACAATGGTTCAGATACAAAGGAAAATTATCGTAATGGATGATAATTACACATGAAATGGCTCAAACAATGCTAATGGATTCCAAATTGACAGATATTTTTTGGACACATGTAGTGCATACAATAGTTCACATTCAAAATAGAGTAATTCTCAGAAAAGGAAGTGCAGACATCAACACCTATATGAAGGTAACTCAAGATGGTATTTTTCTAATTGAAGTTTATGTTGATGATATTATTTTTGGAAGTAGTGATGACAGGTTAACTATATGCAGATTGAATCTGAAATGTCATTACTCAGAGAACTATCCTTCTTTTTGGGTCTTCAGATACATCAAAGAAACCAAGGAATTTTTATTTCTCAAACTAAGTATATCATAGAAATGATAAAGAGGTTTGGAATGGGATATTGCAAACCATTTACCACTCCTATGAAAACGAGTTGCAAGTTGAGAAAATATGATGATTCAAAGTCTGCAGACCAGAGGCAATACATGTCAATGATTGGTAGCTTACTATATGTGACAACATCTAGACCAAATGTAATGCAATCATTTGTATAAGTGGCACGATTTCAAGAAGCACTAAAGGAATCGCATGTCTTAGCAGTAACGAGGATTTTGAGATATCTCAAATGAACATAAGAGTTTGGATTATGGTATCCAAAAGGAAAGGATCTATCACTTATTTCCTACAAAGATGTAGATTGGGCAAGTTGCATTGATGACCGATGAAGCACCAGTGGAGCAATGTTCTACTTGGGTGAGTGTTTAATATCATGGCTAAGCAAGAAACAATAATCAATATCTTTATCTACAACTGAAGCAGAGTATATTGCAACAACAGGATGTTGTACATGGGTTCTATGGATAAAACAAACTCTGACATATATATGGGTTGAGTATGATGAGCCCATTCCAATCTATTGTGATAATATAAGCACCATAAGTATCTCAAAGAACCTAGTGATCCACTCTAAGACGAAGCACATTCCAATCAAGTATCACTTTCTATGGGAATAGGTTGCAAAGAAGAACATTGTGTACTATTTTCAGATCTTTATTCATTATAGGTACATATTTATGATTATTTCAAGTTAGGGTTGTTGACTAATCCAAATTTTTTCATGTGAGACTAAAGTAAAGTTTGATGAAAATGATAGTCTCTTGTTGTTAAAGTTAAGGAAGGTTTGCAGGTATGTGATCATATACACCAGGTCTATTACAAAGTTACAAATTAGATTAGGATGATGAAATTGATGAGGGATTTTGGTTGAGGTACATGTTGGGTACATGGTTGAGACAAGTAGTTGATGAGTTGGCACATACATGAGGTGTATAGTTGATGATGTTGGTACATATTGATGAGTCATATTTTATGTGTATTTGATGCATTACTGGTACATATTTGGTTCATGGTGGATGCACTTGTTGATGGTACAAATTGAGGTATAGGTTGGTGCATGGATGATGCACTCTTTGATGGTATAGGTTGAGGTACACGTTGGTGCATGGTTGATGCACTTGTTTATGGCACAGGTTGATTACAGGTTGTTTGGTACAGGTTTTTACAAGTTGGTTGGATGCAGGTTAGTGGTATAGGTTGTTACAGTGGTATATATCATAGTGATAGTGTGACAATGGTTCCATCATTCTACTTCTATGTCAGGGTGGTTGGATGAGGAAAGGATAGGTGGTTGTATCCACCTTCTGGTTGTAGCTGGAGAACATAGGGGGTTGTAACCTCTTTCTGGTTGTAGCCACAAAATTGGGGAGTTGGAGCTTCCCTCAAGTTGTATCCTAAGAAACTAGGGCATTGGAGCCTCCTTCCAATTGTAGTTGGAAAACAAAGGAAGTTGGTAGTTCCAATGAATGTAATTCTTAAAGACATATAAGAAAAATAATTTTGTGGTTTTTTCCCTCTTTGGGTTTCCATGTAAAAACACTGGTGTACTATGTATGTGCAAGATTTCTCATTTGTTAATTGTTTATTTACTCTGCAATTATTGGATGATAATTCTACATTGATATAACACTTGAATTCTATGTTTAAAAGGGACTAAATTTATTTATTATTGATTCACCCCCCTCTCAACAATCCAACATCTTTGGAATGTGTTTAGTTTTTCTCACAGTTGTGAATCTTGAGAGTCCCAGCATGGATATTCTTAACTAGATGCATTGGATACCTGGAAGGAGATGGACAACCTGAGGGACTCTGTGGCATAGAATGGGGTCCATTCTCTTGGGTTGTGCAGGATGGGTAGAAGAGAGTTGGTGTAATTTGTACTTTTGTGGGTGTTGAAAATCCTGTGAGAGATTGAGTGTTGACTGGTTTGGGAAGCTGAGTGACACTCTGGAACCGTCCTTGTGGAGTCATATCCCTAGCTCGGGGGTGACATTGTTATTGATATTTGGAACAACAGTGTCTACGGTTGGATGGAATTTCCTTGGTCTGTAGCCATTAGGTGATTCGTTTCATGAAAGATAAGTTCTCTCTATCATGGTTTTATTTACATGTATATTTATTTCCGCTGTGTATTTATTTATCTGTGAAATTCATATTTATAATGTGCATGTTTGTTGGTTATTGTTGTGCACGACATATGGTTTATTTATTTTATATTGTAGCTTGAAAATTGATCTATGCATGTGAATATTTCATGCATCTTTATTCATTAAAACTTGATCAGAATTCAAAAGAAGTCCAGAGGCGAGCTTGAAGTAGTGTGCCATGCCTGTGGGTGGATGGGTACGTTACAAATTGGTATCAAAGCTTCAGGTTGAAACATTGGACTAGTAAGGGTCGTAATTGTTGGACATGGTACTATGGTTAAGAGTGAATATGTCCTTGAAATATTAAATCTAAGGAGAGATAGCATTGTAGAGATCGCTCAAAATCTAGAGCGGCATGTAGACTGATATCCTTTGGAAAGGATCATAGAATTATGACCATTCCCTTTTGAATTCAGGAGTGATCACCACCATGGAATCAAGGAGTTCTGGATCATTAGATTGGAAGGAAGGTGAATGAGGAATTTCAGATAAAGGTGACACCAAAGGCTTGGAGAGAGTAAGTCACAACCATTATATCAAACTTGTTGATCACAGTCGTTGATTGAAGATACGAAGGATATGAAAAACTATGGAACATCATCGCTTCATAGATTTTTGGGAGACTGGGCAAAAGAATGCAAAAGGCTGAAGTCGCGAATTCATGTTGACCATCCGATTTGATAGGAGGCTCGATTAAAATCTCAACTGTTAGTCAGGGTCATCCGACATTGACCACTTCGGGAAGTCTAACTCTAGGAGAATCGAACCCTTTAAGACTGTTATAACCTAGAGTCTCGGAGCATCGAAGTCCCCAAGTCCCATCAACCGGTATATCGAGGGAAGGACTTTGAAAGTAATGTTGACCGTTATATCTAGGAATGATGGAAGGATAGAGAAGTTTAAGAACTTTAGAGCTTCACCACTCTGGTGATTACGGGAGAATGGGAAAATCCCCGAAGTGACGAAACCATGAAGTGCAAATCCATCATCGTGAAATCACACAGGCCGTCAGATCTAGAGAAGAGAATGTGGATCATCCATTTAATGGATGATGTGTCATAGGCAATGTGGAATGGTTTCCATGTGGGGACACATGTCACCCAGATTCAATAGATTTTGAACCCTAGCCTACAATTTTTTTAGTGACTCATGGCACACATTCAATGGGTCCACCTCACCATAGGTGACATCAGCATGCTTTGTCATCTCCAGAAGTATGGCCTTTGGGGTTGTCCAACGTCTCTACCAACAAAAATTTTGAAGACCGAAGTCGTGAATTCACACAGAACATCGATCTAATATTCCTTTGGGACCTTTCTCAACCATTAGATCTAGCAGTGGAAGGATGGCATAAGCACTTCAACATATATCACTTCAGGGGAGTTGTAATGTTCTGGAGTCATGGAGCACTAAAGTCCAAAATTGAATAAGGATCATCCATTCCGATGCTTAATTAAGTCATGTTCGTTGGATCAATAGTGGAAGGATGGGGTAAGTACTTCAGTGGGTATCACTCGGGGGATTTGAGCCACTTGGGAGTTGAAATGTTCCAGAGTCCTAGAGCGTCGAAGTCCCAAATTTATTAATGCAATCCATCTCAATGTTTGATTAAGTCATGAACGTTGATCTCATTGAAGCCTCTAGATGAGTTGGGATCGTCCAATCAACAAGAGATTAAATCTCGATCGTTTGATCTATTAGTAGAGTTATTGGAAGGATTTCAACAAAGTTTAACTTTGGGAGAAGTTGGAAATTAAAAAGGGAGAATATTCGAAGGCCAAATTTTAGAGGACTTGGTCCCAACGTCGGTCTCATGATAAGGTAAAAGGATCAGGAAGTAACCAAGCCCTCAAACATTGTGCTCGAGCAAGCTCCTGTGTAGAAGAATATAGAGGAAGGAACTAAAAAGTGAATAAGCCTGTGGTTTCGAGCCATGCTCACATGGAAAGTGGTTTGAAGGAAGTGCATGTGTAGAATTTGAATTTTGTATCAGCTAGTGATCATGTTGAAAAACATAAGAAAAGAGGTTGAAAGTGATATTTTTTTCGGGAAGCCATAACTTTTAGCTCGGATATCGAATTGGGGTAAGATTACATCCATTGGAAACATGATTCAGAGGCGAATAACATGGAGTGTTATAATATGGAGAATGATAATATATTTCTTCATGAATTGAGAAGAAAAATACTTTAATATGCATAATCCTAACAAAATGGTTTCTTTCACATTTTGCATAATTAAGGGGTGTAAACATATTAGTTCAGTAAAAGAATTCATATTCAAGAAATGGAAGAAGGAGAGTGATATTCCAGCCATGATAAAGAGGCCAAAGGTCATAATATCATTTTTTGTAATGTAGAGACAGAATCCAATGGACACCAGGCCAGAGGGGAGTAAGAAACATTGATAGAGATTGTGAGAAGCCTGAAAATATAAGTGTAGAGTAATGAGTTACAAAGAATAAAATGAGAGACTAATAAGAGAACAAAATTAGATAAATTCTCAAGTGATGAAAATCTTAAATCAGCTGCAGAGGAAAACAAAGAATGGATCAAACTCAAAACAAGAGGTAGAGGGAAGATGTCATGAAAGAAGAGATGATTGCAGAATACCTGGTTATTCAATAAGTGATAGAAGAACTCATAGACATCACTCACCTCCCGACCGAACAAGGAAATTTTATGCATATGAAGATTCCATAAGTAGTCCTAAGGTGTATCATGTTAGGCACCAAAGAAGAAGACCTGAATTGGAAAGTTTGCAAGGAGATATGAGGAAGCTTAAGCCACCATCCTTTGATGGTGAAAGAGAAAGGGGAGGAGATGTTGAGGCATGCAGGTTGCTTGGACTTGGGAGGTATTTTCAATTTCATAACTATTCATCAAACCAAGAATCCAAAATTTCTACATACCATTTACATGGGAAAGATTCTATGTGGTGAGATCAGCTGAATTAAGTTGAGAAAATTAATGAGAATAGGATAACTTGGAAGTAGTTCAAGAAATATTTTCGGAAGGAGTACCTTTCATAGCACTTCTATGACAAGAAAATGTAAGAGTTCTTTGAACTCGGACTAGGAATCATGGCCATGGTAGAGTATGAAAAGAAGTTTGTGGGGTTGCTAAAGTATGTGGGGTTTATAAAAGATGATAAGGTGAAAGAACAAATGTTTTTGAGTGGACTTCCATCCTTTTATAAATAAAAGATTCTATATGATGAACCTAGGACTTTGAATGGGACCATTAGGAAGGCTAAGTACATGTATGAGAAAGGAAAGGGTAGAGAATTCGTGCATAAATATTGGAAGGATAAGTTTGATCAGAGAAATAAAGGATTCAAACCTCCTTTCAATATAAATAGCCCAAATAAAAATCACCAAGACCAATATGCTAAGGATGAATCCAAGAGAGAAAAATCCTTGGGGAAAAGGGGAATACCACCAATCCAATGTTGGGGATGCAAAGAAGATCACCTATACAAGGATTTACCTCACAAAAAGTACAGAATGAAGACCATGCACAACATCTAAGAGGCTACAACAGCAGAAGACATGGGAAGAATATATGTAGCCTTAAATGATTGACAAGAAGAATAACAATCCAATATGATCAAGGTGGAAGGTAAGATCATTAATCACCTTGTTTCTATTTGAATTGATTTAGGAGCAAGTCATTATTACATTTATCCTAAAATAGTGGATAGACTACATTTGGAGAAAATTAAGCTTGAAAAATCAAGTTTGGTTCAACTAGCCACTGGAACCAAAAGGAGAATGGATGATATGGTTAGAGGTTGTTCCATAAGTATTAATGGTTTGAATACTAGAATTGATCTAAATATTATACCATTGGGATATTATGAAATTCTAATTGGAATGGATTGGTTGGAAAAGCATCATGTTGTCCTAGATTTCCATAACAAGACATTTACATGTCTAGATGAAGAAGGAAAACATAGCACTGTGAAAGGAGTTCCAAGACCCATCTCTATAAGGGATATTTTGTCCTTATAGATGAAGAGATGTTTCAGGAAAGGATGTCAATTTTACGCATCCCATGTGGAGGATCCAGAAAATACAAAGGGGCCAAGCCTTGAAGAATTTTCAGTACTACAAGAATTTGAATATGTATTCCAAGAAATACCAGTGTTTCCAACAAATAGGGAGGTAGATTTCTCTATTGATTTAGTGCCAGGAGATTCCCTGGTATCAAAAACACCTTACATAATGAGTACACCAGAATTAAAATAATTACAAATGTAGTTGGAAGAATTGTTGAAGAAAGTGTACATACATCCAAGTGTTTCACCTTGGGGAGCACCAGTACTCGTTTTCAAAAAGAAGGATGGAACATTGAGGCTGTGTAATGAATTTCGACATCTAAATAAATCCACTGTAAGATAAAGTACCCTCCATCCAGAATTGATGACCTCTTTGATCAACTAAGAGGGGAAAATATATTTCAAATATATACTTGAGATTAGGGTACCATTAGGTAAGAATCAAGGAAGAAGACATCCATAAGACAATCTTTAGAACCAAGTATGGGAATTATGAATTTGTAGTGGTTCCATTTGGACTGTCCAATGCACCATCTATCTTTATGTGCTTAATGAATGGAATATTTAGAAATTATTTGGATAAGTTTGTCATAGTATTCTTGGACGCCATACTTGTCTATTCTAAGTCATAGGAAGAGCATGAACATAACCTAAGATTGGTATTGCAAGTGTCGAGGTAACATTAGTTGTATTTCAAGCATAGTAAGTGTTCCTTTTACCAAGAATAGATCCATTACTTGGGACACATTATTTCAGAAAAAGGTATAGCAGTGGATCCAGAGAATATTAAAGCCATTATAGGATGGCTAACACCCATGAATGTTTCAGAAGTCAGATATTTTATGGGATTATCCGGTTACTACAGAATATTTATAGTAAGGTTCTATAAGATTTCTCATCCCATCACTTCTTTGC
The DNA here is from genome assembly GCA_009831015.1 of Picea engelmannii. Lineage (NCBI taxonomy): Eukaryota > Viridiplantae > Streptophyta > Pinopsida > Pinales > Pinaceae > Picea > Picea engelmannii. Next base: position 117,921 of record ML785094.1, on the reverse strand, counting down.
ATAATAAGGAAATTAAATTTGAATGGAAATTTGAGTGTGAAGAGAACTTTAATTAGTTGAAATAATTACTTACTAGTGCACTTGTTTTAAATATTCCTGACCAAAATGAAATTTTTGTGGTATGTACAGATGCATGCAGGGAAGGAATTGCTAGATTCCTCACTCAAAATGGACATGTCATTGGTTATGATTCCAGAAATATTAAAGATCATGAGAGGAACTATGTCACGCAGGACTTGGAACTTGTTTCCATTGTTCAAAGATTGAAGATGTGGAGGAATTATCTCATGGGGAAGAGATTTGAATTAAGAACAGACTATAGTGGTCTGAAATATATTTTTGAACAACCAAATTTAAATGTCAGGAGGATGAGATGGATGGAATTTTTAGGTGAATACAATTTTGACATCAAGAATATTAAAGGAAAAGAAAATAAAGTTGTCAATGCACTTAGTAGAAGAGTACATATCATTCATGTTACAACTATTACTATGCATCAGTCATATTTAAAGAGAAAATTTTTAGATGCCATTATCATGGATAAACATTACATATAAGTAAAATAAATATTACAACAAGAATATGTACAACATAAAATTAAATAATAGGAGATGAATGAATATGGATTGCGTATGCATAAAAATAGAATTTATGCTCCTAGTTCCAGAGAACTTAGGAATTTGGTATTAAAATAAATGCATAGTGTTCCATATGACGGACATCCTGGTTACTATAAAACAATTCCAGAAGTAAGAAGACAATTCTTTTGGACAAGAATGAAAAAAGATGTTGTTGATTACATTGCTAGATGTATGGAATGCTAGAGAGTGAATGATGAGCATAGGCACCCACCGGGTTTTCTACAACCATTACAAATTCCAGAGAAGAAGTGGGAAGTGGTAACCATTGATTTTATAACTAAATTGTCTAGGAAATCAAGAAAACATAATTAAATCATGGTATTGGTTGATAAACTGACAAAGGATGATCATGTTTTTGCTGTAAAAACGACTCATACAATAGCTAATATTGAAAAAATTTACTTGAGGGAGATTTCTAGGTTGCAGGGGATACCTAAGACATTTTTCTCAGACAGAGACACAAAGTTTACTTCAAATTTATGGAGGGTATTGTTTAAGGGATTTGGTACAAATATGAACTCAGATGGGAAGACAGAGAGACTCAACCAAGTAATTGAAAACATGTTGAGAATGTATGTGATGGATAATCCATCTAAGTGGGAGGATTACTTGCACTTGGTTGAGTTTTCCTATAATAATGGGTACCAAGATTCATTGAAAATGAGCCCATTTGAAGCTTTGTATGGTAGGAAATGTAGTAATCCAGTGAGTTGGGACAACCCTGCAGACATAGTGGTACTTGGGAAAGAATTTCTCAAGGATATGGAAGACCAGATGGTTATAATTAAGAAGAATTTAAAAGCAATTCAAGATAGAGAGAAAATTTATGCAGATAAGAACATGACATCTAGAGAATTTAAAGTGGGGGAGCATGTGCTTTTGGAAGTAAAGCCCAAGAAGAGCTCTTTGAATTTGGGTATTTGTACAAAGCTAACATCCATATTATTTGGTCCATTTGAGATATTGGACAGAATAGGGCCAGTTGCATACATGCTTGCATTGCTTACTTCCATGAATGTGCAGAATGTATTTCATGTCTCTTTGCTAAATAAATATGTACATGATCCTAACCATGTTATTGATTGGAATATGATTCAGGTAGAGACATAGGGAGAATTTCAGGTCTAGCCAATGCGAATATTGGACGAAAAAGTCAAAGTGCTCTAGAATCGAGTTCTAGAGCTGGTAAAAGTCCAGTGGATCTGATACGGTCCTAAATATGCTACTTGAGAGCATGAAAATTCCATGCGGGCAGACTACCCGCAACGTTTTGAACGAATTTTGAAATTTTGTTTTATTTTTTTTATATACACCAAGGACAGTGACAAAATAAGGGAGAGGGGATGTAACACCTTGGGTTTTGAGCCCCATATTAAATAGTGTATTTTGTTAATCTATGAAATGACATAGTGCCCAAACAATTGAAAGAGGCCAGTGTGCCTAGGAAATGTAATGTTTTGATCATTATTAATAATAAATACATCAGTGGTTGCTAGACGGAAAAGGACAAGATTTATAGGGGGCTATGATTCCACAAGAGAGGGGGATTGAGGGGATAAGTATTTATTTTATATTTTTATCTACCCATAATTATTTAATGGAGAGGAGTGGTTACATGAGCTTCTTGGGGAAGGCCATGTGGTTCTTGATTTGCAAGTAAAGATATAAACCCATATTGTGGGTTGTTTGGGGGTTCTTCTTCACTCACTCACTCATTGTTCATGGTTCACACCTTTGATTGTGTTCTCTCTCCACTCATTCTTTCACCCACTAGTCTTTTCTCATTCATTTTTTGTCTTGGGAAAGGAAAACAAATTGTTGGAGAGGAGCCATGGTTTTGTTGGTTGTAAAGACTATTGGTGTATTACACCCATGAATTAATGCCTACATGTCTGAGATGCTTTGTATTGTGTTTAGTTTTTCTCACATATGTGAATCCTAAGAGTCCTAGTATGGAGATTCTTGACCAGATGCATTGGAGCCCTGGAAGGAGATGGACAACGTTAGGGACTACGTGGTAGAAAAGGGGGTCCATTCTCTTGGGTTGTGCAAGTTGGGTAGAAGAGAGATGGTGTACTTTGGATTTCTACGGGTGTTGAAAATCCTGTGAGAGCTTGAGTGTTGACTCGTTTTGGAAGATGAGTGTCACTTTGGAACCATCCTTGTGGATAAATAGCCCTGGCTCGAGGGTGACATTGTTGTTTATATTTGGAACATCAGAATTGGAAAGAAGTCTAGAGGAATCCTTAAAGTAGTGTGCGTAGCCTATGGGTGCTTGGGCATGTTACATGTCCACATTTCCTTCTATTATCACCATTGGACCAACACCATCCATCCCTCTTTCTACAGGTCTCTTGTTTTGGGAGACCCTATTTGTGTCTTCATTCCCATCTGTTAATATACCCAAAATTACTATGCCCATACTTTCTTTTTTGATTCTGACTTCTGGATTCTTTTCCAGTGGGGGGTCGAGACTTGGTTTCATCATGGGATATGGAACTCCTTCTATCGCCACCATTCCTATAAGTGACCTGGTTCATCAGGTGAAGGTGTATCTTTTGTGTGGAACTTTCCTCGTAGTTTTGGGGTTGTCTCTAGTCAAGATGGGGGTAGTAGTATGTCAAGAGTTTTTAACTTCCCATGAGTTAGCACACCTTTCCCTAGGGGAACACCCCTTGAGGATAACTTCTCAAATTAGGGAAGATTTCCCTTTATCAATATCTTAGGTTTCCGGACATTCTTCCCTAGGCCTAATTTTGGGAATGTCTTTCCTAGAGGGTCTACATATATCCATGGGGATCCCTTTGGGGGAATGTCTATTCCAAGGAGAAATCATTGTCCTGGGAGTGCCACTTTCCATAAGGGCACCCACTCTTCGAGAAAACCTTAGAAACCTTCTGGTATAATAAGAATGTAGGGGAACCACAATGTTCATATGGAATAGAAAAGACTTCATCTTCCTCCCAGTATTCATTTTCTCACACACCTTTAGCCTTCCTTGAAAATTTATACTTACCTGATCTATCGCGGTTCAAAAATGACCTTATTGTCCACAACCCTTCATGGTCAACTATGCCTGGAAATCTACCATCCTGCATACCAAAATTCAATGGAAATCCAGGAGAAGACCCCTCCACACACATCATGACGTATCACTTATGGTACTCATCCAATTCCTTGATGGATGATAGTGTGAGGCCACATCTTTTCTAGTGATCCCTGATCAGAGTTGCCGCTAAATTATACATTGAATTACAAAGAGGCTCCTTTAAAATATTCAATGACTTGGCAATGGTGTTCCTTATGCATTACTAGTTAACCATTAGGTATGAAATATGAACAAAAATCTTGACTTCATTACAATAGGATACTGCCACTCACATTTCTAATCATATTCATGATTATCAACAGAGGTGTAGAACGTTCAAGACATGAATTATGGATAATCTCTTGATGGAGTGGTTCACCAAATCCCTCCTTCCAACCATTTCCAAGATTGTATCCATGTCCATGGAGGCTACTGAGGAGAAATCTATTATGTGTGCCCAACACTTAGACTTGTTCTATTCTTAATCAGGTACCCTATATGACATTATCCACCATGATCCTAGGACATCAAAATATCCAAATAAGCCAAACTCGGGACTCCATGTCAATGGTGTGGTTGGTTTTGTTTCCCATGCCTTTGTGAAATAGTTAGCTGACCAAATGGGTCATATGGTTATTTAGTCACACCCATCAGTTGTTATTTCTAGTTCTCAAACTACCACGTTCCCTACTCAAACCTCCAAGGTGAATTCGATGTATTCCAGACAACCAAAGAATCCTTAGAAACCTAGAGGAAAGAAGAAAAGGAATATGAATACAAATTCCAATACCAAGAAAGGGACTACGCCCACCCAAAACACTAAGGAGGGGGGAACAAAACATAAGAAGAAGATTCAGTTGCACAATTTCTTGGGATGAACAACCTACTCATAATTGTCCTCAAAAGGATGAGGTCCATCATTATTTGGAGCAACAAAAGGTCCCACAACATCCTTCTGTCTTAACTCATCCTTTTCCCCCTCAATCTCAACATATGGTTGCCACAAATCCTACCCCTTTGCAATGGGTCATGGACGGTACCCCTTAAGACGAGGGGTCTTCCTTGAATTCTTTTGTTTTCATGTGTGACCACATAGTCAATTTGTAAATGCAATCCAAGAACTATGAAACATCTAAGACTATTCTTGTTGTTCATGAGCCAACATATTCTTCCCATCTTGGTGGTCCTCTTCAAATTGAGAAGACACATTTTGACACACTTCTTCACCCCCTGAAGGGTGTTCTTCAAAGAACGATACATAATAAAAACACATGGGATACCCACATCTACAACATTTTGGAAGAATTGGATAAGGAACCTTGTGCCATGTCTTCCCTTGAAGTCTTACAAATACTCCCAACACAGTGAAAACCCTTATTTTTTTTCTATAGAAGGATTTGATCCCTCAGAGTTGAGTTTGATGACCTTTGATTTTGATTAGATTAATCATAGGATCTCAGATCAATTTTCCTTCCATATCAAAGTGTGCATGATGGGGAAAAACATCTTCTTAACTATGTTTGTTGAAGGAGCCTTGACTTGCATCATGTCTATTTCTTGTTGGAAGGCCATTGGCTCTCCTAAGATCGACACATAGGCAACATTGTTGAAAGAATTTGATGGACACATGTTCCATCCTCATGGAATAATAACCATCTTACCCATCGAGTTAGGTAGTAAGAATGTCTTTGTTGTTGTGGAGGTCGTCAATGCACCTCTTGAGTACAATTTTTTACTCGTGCGTACTTGGTTCTACGAGATGACTACAGTTTCCGCATCAGTCTTTATGGTCTTACACTTCCCTCATCAAGGAAATATAGTGATGATAGATCAACTTACATTATGTAACCCAGACCTTGTATCCATTGCAGGGTCTAATGTATCATTTGTTGGTGACACCCAACAATATTACATGAGTGTTGGTGTGGGTATGGTCAAATATCCTTCACTCATGGGTATTTTCCCCCTTCCCTCACCATCTCCTACTGCAACTATTTCTCCTATAAACATGATTTCATCCCTTACCAGTAGATCCCTTGGATCTTTTGATCATTGGGTGGTACCTAGTCTTGAGGACATTGAGTCTTATGGAGATTCCATGTTGCTCTCAGTTATTGAGATTATCGATCTAAAAATCCCATTATTATTCATTGATATTATTCAACAAATCCATCCTCATATGGAGTGTGAGCAACCTACTCAACCCAAATGGGTTCTTGACTCTTTGTTCTCTCATGATTTACTAGATACTCAATTTCCTTTAGAAGAGGCCATCCTTGAATTCATGGCTTCCTGCAAGATACCAGATATATAAAATATGCAGTACAGAAACGAAATGCTAGAAATAACAGAATAATAGTAAAATATCCAGCATAATCTTCACAATACACAGAAATGATATACGAAATAGCAACAGAAATAGCACTTGAACAGAA
>ML785094.1:91564-106694 GCA_009831015.1 Picea engelmannii | reverse complement strand
AAGCGAAAGCTTCTATTAGGTCTTCTTACATCCGCCTTATTCTATTTTATTGAAAGGTCTTATTAATATTGACCTTTATTACATCCGAATACATTGATCTACCTATGTGCGGGTTAGGACCTTAACACTTCCCTAGATAATCCCAAGGAAGATGATATTCATCAATAATATGTACTCCTTGATTCAAAATCGATGATATTTGACATGATGAGTCTTGATTTGAAACTTGGGGAATTTTTTGGGGCATCCAGTAGACTTCCCAGTCTTGATCCTTTTCCTCCTTGGATTTATTTTTCGGAACTCACCACTGAATTCTCTTCTTCCCCTTCCATAAAATATTTAAATTTTGTACCTCCCTCATGTCTTTATGGACCCCATAAAGGATATACCATAGCTCACTAAGCCACTCATAATGAGTATCTTTGGTCAAAAAAATTTGTTACTATGTGGAATGGCCCTGGCATGGTAAAACATAGGATGCCAACAATGGTTCATGATTTCATCAATGATGAAAAGCATCCATGGCCTGAGCCTAAAAATGGGATCTATTTAGCATAAATAATCAAGATGAATAATTCCTTTTACATAGATGTGTGGCATGAGTGATTTTTATTTTTCATATATCATATCCAAAAAATCCAAAAAAAAAATCTTTTGAGATTTCACTATGCATTTTGACCCTCGGAATCTAGTTTCCATGTGTTGAAAGGATTACTAGGATACTTAGGATTTTTTTCGAAAATAGAAACTTCCACTGAACTTGAGGTGTGTGTTATTAAAAATAACATATATGGATAGGTTTTCCCCTGCATTTCTCATGTTGTATTATTGACCGTTCATTATGTCGTTACACTGCCTTAGGTTTGATCTCATCAAGTTTCAACCTTATCCATCCATTTTCATGTTGTAACTTATTTGGTAGTGCCCACCCTTCATTTTTTGTTTTTGTACAAGGGGAATCGGTAAAAACGGCAGTATCGTACTCACGTGACACGGGGTTGAATCCTATCGGATGCCTTATAACCCCTAGGGAGAAACGCACAACCTACAAGCACGACCTCCAAGTAAATCGGGGTGAGAATCGACCTTGAGACCTCTTTTTACATATTTCCTTCCATTTACATGGCACTTGTCAATTGGTCTACACCCCTGTGGGCAATGCCCACCCTTCATGGGCACCCTAGTTAGCACCCATATTTCCATTTCGTTCACATGCTATGATTTCCCATAGTTGCAGGATCCCTCCTTTAGCCCCACCATGACTTGATAATTGAACCTCGTTATCCTCTCTTCATGTATATTTTACCCACATCCCAAGTGGGTTTCCAAAATGTTTATTGCTTAATGGTCACATATGCATTTGTTTATTATGCCATGCCTCCCATCGGTGTACTGTTGTTTTCCCAGATCTCGCTTATCGCTATTGCAGTAGCCTTGACGAACCACCTCTTGCATTATTTGGCCTCTCTTTTGCATCCACCTACCCATGGAGAGAACAAATTCTAAGAGTGGATCTCACTTTCTTGTACCATTTTCATTCATATTTCTTAGGTTGGTTCCATGCGCTTGGAACATAGGATCATGTTGTTAAGCCACTTGTTCTCTCCAACTGGGTATTCTTTTATCTCTTTTTCAGACTCATAAAACAACAGAAAAAATACATTACCAAGTTAACTTTTATCTCTCTTTTGGACTCGTAAAAGGACACAAAAAAGGTACATATCAAGCATACGTATGTTCTTCTTTCGTGCTCATTAAATCGTGAAGGAGACAAAAAACACAAAAACAAAGAGTGGGAGTTTTGCACCATTTGTATATTCTCAAAATGGCAGTGTCATTGGAGTTTCCTTTGAACATGGTACCTATTTGATTCATCATCATACAGTTGGGTTTTATCTTTCCTAGGATCCATCTTAGTAATATGAGTCATAGATACTCCTTCGACTAGATAATCTTCCATTCATCATGGAGATTGCTTCAATGCATCCTATGTTTTTGCACTATATTTGTCTAGATACCGTGTCTTTCTCTCAATTCACCATTGTGTCATGATATATGTTCAATGTAATTTTAATATTGAGTAATCCATATGTTGTTTTGTTGAATTTCAGAGTTGTCCATCCCTATGTCAAGTTGCACTTGGTGATACTCTCTTTTCACATCATCTCGCAATGTATGTTTCATGTTGATTGATGGGGGATACATTAATGCCCTCCTTCGACGGATCTCTTTCTATCGAATTCAACACATTATCTAAGACATGGATCTATAAAACATATAGTACCTTGTATATTGCATTCATCACTGGTAGGCCACCTCGTGATCAACAGTGGGTTCACATTATTTACTCCCGATTGATTGATTCTATGATTGTTTGACATCAGATTCTCTATTCACACTTGCTAGAATGTACTAGGTACCTTTGTGTCCATATTTATCATCAGTGGGTCCCCTCATTTCTATTAACAATATACATCAATGACTGGTAATCAGATAGTTTCTACCATGCTCGACAGCATCTCATCTATTCGCATGATGTAAATTCATACCATCAGGGTTTGGGATGAATACCTTGGGTTCGAGGACACATCATTCCTTTACAAAATATCCTCCCAAGTTGTGATGGAGTATATCACTTATCTATGAGTACTTTGAAGACTTCATGGGAGCTTTCCTTGGTTCTCGTTATATTTCTAATGTATATATGTTGTTTCATAGATCCATGTTGTATTATCTCATTGCCATGATATGATTGATGTCATGGATCCACCATGTATTATTTCATGGCCATGGTATTCCATTTCATGTCGTGGATATGTAGTATATTATTTGGTGGCCATGCTCTCTAGAGTTTGAGTATGTCTACCTAGGAGATGGTATATATATACATTCATCCTTGGTGTTTGATTGCAAGAACTCTTTGACCTTTGGAATTCCTTCTTTCTCCTCATGTTGCCTCACATGGACACTATTTTATTGTAATTTATTTTTTCCATCCATTTCTTTCATGACTTCACACATTAAGGGGCATCTATTATAGCCTTAATTTCCACCCTACATGAAAGAAGGGAATCCAATAGAAGATGAAATTCAAAACAAATTTATTGCTCAGTATTTAGGAATTTTTTTAGGGTCATCACAAGACTCACAGGAGATAACACGTGATGATATTCACATGTAATTTGTAGCACAATAGGTGATGATCTGTGTAAACTTATAGATTCGATTAGTTAAGAAGAGATAATTGATGGGTGAGTTGTATCTTCATGGCATGATCCTAGGAACTCACATCATTCAAGTTTCTATTGGTTTCTAAAAGATATAGAATCTCTCCCAAGCCTCTTCCAAGGATCTATATAAACAAGGAAAGTATTGAGCAATAGAAGGAAGAATCATTTGCAAAGTTATGTTGTCTAATTGCAGAGGTGATTTTCCTATTCATAAAAACTAGAATTAGATTTCCTAGTTTGATCAAGAAGCTAAGGAGAAGCAAAGAGAAAGGAACCAAGGAGGATGCATCAACATATAAGGTATGAAATTGATGTAATTTATTCATGTTAATGAATAAATCATTGGTTTTCAACCTGAAAATGTTTGTATTTCCTTTATAAATGTTTGGATCTAATTTATTTCATTATAGATCAAGTTAGATTCAAGTTAGATCTAGGATTATAACACCAACTAGAGAGGTAGAAAGGAATTGTTTGAATTTTTTGTGCAGGAAGCGAGTTCAAAGGTTGGATATGGAAAATGATATCTACATCAGTCGGGATATATGAAGGACATCCTACAGTGAAAGGTAGGTTATCTCTAACACTTCTTTTGTTAATTGTGAATATGTTTTCTTGAGTCTAGGAAACCCATATAAATCTAGCCTCAATGTCTATCTAGGATAAATAGGTAGCAAAATGTGGTTTACTTGTCTTAATGTTTTCCTAGAAGGAATTTTCCTTATCTTTATGGGTATTCTATGTTGAATAATAAAGTTATCATATGTATTTAAATCCTCATACTTCCTTGAAAAAATATCCACATACTCCTTGAATAGATCTACACATTTTTGCTTCATCTGAGGTCAGAAATATTTACACAGTTTAATACACTTAGGATCATTATTTGTTCCCAAATTGTAGTCATTTATACTTTCATATTTTGGTTGAATATTAGGTTTAATAGGTACATCATTCTTATCAAATAATTGTTCCAATGGGACTAATCCTTTAGGAATAAAAACAAATTCTAGTTGTAAAACTTTGTGATTTTCCATAAAGTTGTTAAAATGAGTATCAATTTTAGATCCTTTACTTACCTCCTCGTCATTCTCTATATCTTCATCAATATCAATATGAATAGAGGAAAATTCATCTATAAGTTCCAAAAATATTATTAACAATTGGTCATCTTCAGAGGCATGCAAGTGTTTAACACTATCTAGGATATTTGGTCTATTCCTCATTTCAAAATCATACTTTATTTGAGGACTAATTGGTGATTTGAAAGAACTAGCAGCCAAGGCTAGCAAATCTTCTTGTTGATTTAAATATCTAGGTACAACAGTAATGTTAAAATATAGAAAGAAATTATCAATTAGGTCCCAAATCATATTTATGTATTCTCTAATTCTAGAATATTTGGTCTGATAAATACTCTTTACCTGTTGCACCACTAGTTCAGAATCTCCAATCACTGTAAGTTTTGTGTTCTTCATTTTTGTAGCAGCCTCCAATCCTAAAACCAGATCCTCATATTCAACTACATTATTGGTAGCTTCAAATTCCAACTTAGAGGATAACAAAAATTTCTCCTTTGTTGGGGATATCATCACTATACGTTCTCTAGAACCTTCTATCAAAGTATAACTTCCATACTCCATCAATTCTTATCTCACCACTAGTAGGTATACTTTCAAGTTTAGGTGATTGTTCAACTTCCTCATTTGTGGAAAAAATGCAACATCCCATATTGTCTTCCATGGCATAAATTGGGTGATTTATTGTATTGTTTTGGTCACTTACAACATGCAAATTTGGTTTCTATATACAATATCCTTTTCTTACCTCCAAAAACTGGGGTTGTGGCATATGTCATATCCATTTGCATAGTGCTTCTCAAATGTTTTGCCCATGATCTGGATAGTAACATTCCATAACTGGTAGGTAAATCAACTACAACCACATCCATCATGATACTCTTGATAGGGAGTTGTTTTAATGTAACCACCAATTCTTTGATCATACCCTCACATTTAACCTTTCTTGAGTCAAAATAGTATAAATCATGATAAGTTCTAGTTATATCAAGCCCCAAAAGCTCCATGACTGATTTGGGAATAATATTATGGGATGCCCCATAATCTAACATACAATTATGAAATAGTTTATCATGGATGTTTTAATTCACATAAAAAGGTGCAAATGAGTCTGTTTTTTTTGTCTATGTGAGGTCCAAATGTAATTGTTGGAAATTCATCATGGTATTAAAAGTGTTGGGCTGATTGGTAGGGTATGTTTTGTGCATAATATTTTCAATTTTCTTTTGATAAACATGTTTTTTACCAAATATACCAATGGAACAGGTATCTTGATTTTACCTAATTCATGCTCAATATTAAAAGGATGACCAGGATTTTCAATTTATCTTTAATCTGTTCTCCCTCTGACTTGGTCCTAAGTATCCATCTTATGCACAATATTCACACTCTCTTTTTCTTTATCCTTAGATTAATTTGGTGGTGGTATTTTTTATGAAGGTTGATTATCATTTTTTTCCACAATAGTTATGGGTTTAAGGTCATATTTCTTGTGTAACACATCCTATAAAGCATCTAAAAAAACATATACTGTGAAAATGATAATCCTCCACAATATCCTATTGGATACACATTATGAAGTTAACATTTAAAGATATTTCATAGTCATGTTGTGTAAAATGCATCACTTCTTGGATATCTTGAATAAAATGCATCTCTTCTTGGAAATATGTATATTCCTCACCTCATAGATATTCCACTACATTTTTTTCATTGTTGTTCTTTACTAGAGGTCTAAGGGGATACTCTTAATTTCTCCAATCCATTATAAACATATGTAAGTTAAATGATCTCCTAAATTGATTAGGATTATGAGGGCCTTCTTCATTAAGAGGTTTATTTGTAGGGATTCCATTAGTTTCAAGCCTAGACAATTTATTTGATAAGTTTGTAATGATTCTTGACATCTCCTCAAGATTAGTTTCTTGAGAATCTTTATTAGTACCTAAAGTTAAAACTTCACATTTAAATTTATTCTTATATTTATTAGTCTGATATGTTTTTACTTTATTTTTTCCTGAAGTTTTTATGTTACCCTCAATATCAATAACATCATATTACATGACTAATAGTGTTGGATACCTTATCTCTCTCAACATTATGGAAAAATCAGCCTCAAAGGCTCCAACATATGTTATCTTAAAAACTTATTGTGATGGTTTGATATATACAGGAATATTTTTGTAAAGTTTATGGAATCTCTTATTAAATTATACCACAAATTCAATAGCTTTATTCTTTAAGGATACACATTTTGTTAGATAATATAGGTGGTATCTATTTTCTCCCCATTGTCTCAAGAAATTATTTTCAAGAATTTTCCATGTGTTGATAGAGATATGGGGTAATCCTATGAACCATTTCATGACATCTCCTTCAATATTTTGGAAAAATATTCTCATAAACACATCATCATGTTCCAAAAATATATTTTCCATGAAATCTTAGAAATAACCCATTTTCTCTTTAATTGTTATCTCCTTCTCTCCATAATAATTTGGAAGAAAATTCAAATAATGTTTTGATAAGTCATGAGTATTTTTTGGAAGATTAAAAGGGACACACGTAGCTTATGCCCAAAGATTTGTTGGGTTTTTATATTCTTTGCAGTGAAATTCTAGTCAAGGTGGATGGACTGGAAGTGAAATTCGTAGTCGAAGTGATTGACAAGTTGAAGAGGTCATATGACAAGAGATCGACAGAAGGTCTGTGGAAACTGACTGAAGGTCGAATGGATGTCGATTGGTAGTTGAATGGTAATCCTACTAATAGTTGACTATAACAGAATCTCGAGATGTAGAGGATTTGTATCCAATGATCTGCGTCAATCTGTAACCATTTTTGGGTGCCTTTCTTTAGGGTTTTTCCTACTGTAAATCCTATAAATAAGGAATGATGCAATAATATAGAATCTAATAATTAGACAATATGATGTATTTGATCTTCATTATTATCTTTAGCAGAAGGTTTTTGGTCATGTAGGTTTATGTCGAATTGGTTGTAGGGTTGTTCTTGTGTAAAGAAAGAGGGTATGGTATCAATTGTGTCTTAAGTGTAGACCAAGGTTAGACATGTAACCTTTTATTTTGAATGAATAATACAAAAAGAGAACAAGATGCTCAAGAAATTTTGGTTTTTCCCATTTGGGTTTCTGGGGTAAAATATTTATGTAATGTGTGTTTTACTTGTCACTTATTTTCAAGCTTAAATATGTCTTCCTCTCTTCTATTAGGTTTATCACAGAAGTCTATTTTCCTCAAATGTGGTATCATAGCTTGGTTTAACAATATTGGATATGAGATAAAACCTAGGTCTAGTAAGAGTCATAAGTTAGATATATTTAAATGTGTTCTTAATAGAATGCCAAGTAGATCACGAATAGAGATCGGAAAATTCAATGGATGGAATTTTGATATTTGGAATTTTAAAATTGAAGATATCCTTGTATATCATGAACAATTGGTAGAATTCTATCTAGGTATCATTCCAATAGGTATGTTGAGGGAAGAATGGGAGAAAATTAAAAAAAGGGTAGGGAGTACAACTTGATTGGGTCTTGCATATCTAGTGTTGTTGAGTGACTCAAGTGAATACTTGGCCAAGAAATTGTGGGACAAGTTGGGAATCTTTTACCAGTCAAAATCCCTGGTAAATAATTTGTTCGTTAGAAATAAGCTGTATCTTCTAAGGATGAGTGATGATAGTTTGGTAACTTAGAATTTGAATGTGTTCAATACTATAATAAGACAGTTATCATCTGTACATATCAAAATCATTGTGGAAGAGAAATATATTAGCCTATTATATTATTTTCTAGACTCCTAGGAGAGCTTAGTCATGGCTATAGGGAGTAATTAATCCACATTAGTGCTAGAAGACGTGGTTGCATCTTTACATTGAGAAGAAATGAGACAGAAGAACATGGAATGATCGATTAAGGATGTTTTAATGGTGAGAGGTTGAGCAATTGACATAGATAAAAGAATATTCTTTGGTCTAAAGTATAAGGTGAAGCATAGATCTAAATACGTTGTTTATTCAATGAGAAGATGTTGGAAATGTGATAAATTTGGGAATTATAAAATGTATTGCAAGTCAAAGGCAATGGAAGTTAGTAGAGGATTCGATGAGAAGTCATAGAATCAAAGAAAGACTACTTCAAATAAAGGAGACAATGTATATCTGGTGTCGAATAGTACATATTCAGATCAATATGTTTGTTTAATCAACTCAGGAGAATCCTATCATATGACACCTCAAAAAAAATGGCTCTTCAAATATGAGATATATGAAAGAAGATATGTGTTCTTGGAGAATGACTCAACAACAAAAAATGTTGGATGGGCAAGAGTTTGACTGATACTATAGGATGGGAGGAGTAGAAACCTTTGTTGAAAATAAGAATTTCCTATGGATATGGGTCAAGGCCACAACATAAATATACCCTAAAATATCACTCCCAAACTCAATTCAAGCAGTCAATTTTAAATAACTACTTTGCAATAACCAACTTTCAAGGAAGAGAGAAGAAAAAAAAAATGGATTTCGATGTTTGATGTTGATCTCATGTGAAGAAGTTCACTCCAACACTCTTCTACAAAAATCCATTGAAGTTTCATATACAAAAAGAGACGAGAAACTGCAAATAGGTAGTTATCTAATAATCAACTAAAGCATGAACATTACAATTTTCATAATAGATTCAAATTAGGATATAGAAAATATACTAAAAATATGAACCAACATATCAAATTGGATGAGAAAAATAGGTATTTTATTATGAACAACATAAAAAGTTGGTTACAACCTGTAACCACTATGACACACTCTCGAAACTAGGCTCCAAGTTCCTCCACCCAAGGCCAGATATGATCAACAATACCTATAATATTTTATGCCCAAATAGTTCCAAGGAAGGCAAAGGATTTCTTCCTGAAAAGATAGGGAGAACACAACTTATAAAAACAAGGTTTTCTATATGGAAGGGACCAAGGGTTTCTACATGGAAGGGACAACCTTAGATGCAAGGGAAAATGGGACTTACAAGACCGAATTAAAATTAACAGCATAAGGATGAAATTATTTGTTATATTTTTCCTCCACCCCAAGGATCTAATTTATACTCTTTTTATGGTTGCAGTAGTTATGGACAGACTATAGGAGGTCAAGAACCTATGGAACCCATAAAATCCACCCCCAATGTCATGATTTATTATTTTTTTGATCCAAATTAACATTTACGTGGGTTTCTAACTAGAAAGGGGCATACGTACGTGAGTTGCTTTAAGGAGAGTCACATACATAAAGTAATAATATTTTTTTTAAAGTATTTTTAGAGATTAAAAGGGGGATTTTGGTCCTTCAATATGGGAAAGGGATGTAACTAAGGCCAATGAGTCATCATAAGCATATGTGGTGTCAAATTACACTATAACATATGCCCCCTAATATGAGTGGTCAGAAGAGAAAGTGATGCATGAAATATATTAAAAAATAATCATGAAATCATGGAGGGGACTACATAGGAGTAGTTGATGACCAATGCCAAAACAATACCTACAAAAGAAACAAGTAATATACTCTCTTCCCATGTCAAGCATGCCCCTGCTCAGGAGTGATGTAACTGTGGCCTCCAAATCAAGTACACTTTGGATCCATGAGTAATGAAAGCATAATTGATGTCCATGGCCACGAAAAATGTACACAGTGGATTCATGCAAATGTATATCATAGCCACAAATGGATACATAGTGGAGCTATGTCTCATAATCAAATAGAGGATATCTTGAGTCAATGGAGTGAAAAAATTGATCCTCTTCAAGTACCAATGTCGAATAGGGTGGTACAATCAATACATGTCATGTAGGATCACAAAATAGGTGATTCTCATACTTAACTTGAGGTATTCAAAACAACCCACCATGGTACAAGTCTACACCATGTGAATAGATGTGTTGAAGTTGAACATAGTGAGACACTATTTGATTATTGGTCATTGATGTATATTGTTAACAAATGAAATACAACCGACCGATAATGATAATGGGTGTCAAGGTACCTACTACAATCTAACAAGTGTGAATAAAGGAGTTGAAGTCAAACACCTGATAGAATCTACTAATCAAATGAAATTGATGTATTCCCACTGGAAATAGTGAGGGAACTTGCCACTGATAACTGCAAGCCCTAAGGTACAAAAATGACTCTATATCCTTGTCCCAGAGAAATATGTGTTGAATTCAATAGGAAGAGATCTATTGGAAGGAATGTATTAAGGCATCCTCCATCCTCTATCACGAGGAGTAGAAAAAGGCCAAAAATTTGGAAGAACTCAGATGAAAATATAGAGAGGACCAAACTAAGGTACAACTCTGGAATGTACTAGATGGCATAGCACATGACATAGACTCTTTGAATAATATACAATGATGAATACTACCAACAAATATGAGGGATCCACTAATGGGGTCAAATGGAAACCAAGGTGTCGCACAAATCCCTATGTGTGATAATGTTTGTTGACGTCGAATACAACATAAATTGCTCAGTCGATGACCAATGATGATTTTCATATGGTGAGTGAAAGGTCACCTATCAATTATGTAAATAGGCCCAGGGTGAAACTCTAGGTCATACTATTAGAGAAAATATTCATAGTCGATAAGAGAAGACCTTCTAGTAAGAAGTCAATAGGGACCTTCTATACTAGCATGAGTGAGATACAAAGATACTTGCAAAACTAAGAAGAACTTGACGCAAGGCAAGACCAAATTGGAAAGTCAATAGTTCTACAGAGTGGTCAACATAGGTTGACTTCCCTTAAATCGAAACATGACACAAAAAGTGGCTTGGGCAACATGGAATATGAAATGGGATACATCTACGACATAAGAGGCATAAAAAAATTCTTTGTATGACTGGATGAATAACCAATTAGAGGAGATTATGCTAAAAAAATGATAAAAGGCCTACTAAATCCACACTAAACCCAATAATGAGGTAAAGACTCATAATATTATGCTATGTTCAAGGTTGAAACAAGTACATTCCATATAAAAAAACAAGACTCATTCCCATCCTTCTTTTTTGTTTTTAATTTTTTTTGTCTTTTTCATATTAAAGATTGAAAAAAAAAAAATTGTATAGTACAATGGAGGAAACAAGCATCACGAGGAAGAAAACTAGTTCCACGCACAAGGAACATACCTATTCTCAATGCAAGTAAGCTACTATAGCAGGAAAACCCCTCTACAAACTACACTAAGGTTCTAAAATGTAGGCAAAGCTAACTGTCTAAAGTCTCCTACTTTTTATCAACTATCCCGACATTACCCCACAATCATACATAAAAGACAAGGTATAGAGATCCGATAGGCATACCTTAAACTCCACATCCGGTGTCAATCCCTTTGTGCTTAGTTGTTTCCTGACTGAAAGTATCCTCCCAAGGCTGGCCTGCATTCACCAAAAGACAAACAAGAAACTACAAGCACACATTCTACATATGGATTAGTGGGCTAGACATCATAAACAAGAAATGTAAAAAAATCATATAAGTTTAATACGTCATTTGGAGGGACGGAAAAAGTACTTCTTTATATTAATCTCACAAAAGTCACTTACAATATGAGACTGACACTGCTCCTCGAAATCGGTCCTGGGCTTCTCTTCACAATGCATCAACTGCTTCCACATCTCCTTCTCCTCTTTAGTTCTCTCTAGGGGAATGGAAAGGGCTTGCAATGGAGAAAAAGGGAATTTTGGCTCAAACTCACAATGTGGTTGCCAAATATTGGGGCAAAGGGGAAATACGAAAATGGATAGATTTTCTATGCTCTCATGATTATTTTTGAAATGGGACCCCAACCCCTTCTTTTATAGGCCAAAAGAGATAGTAACAGTTGGGGTAACTGGTTATGGGTGGTCAAACGATTAAGTAATGGCCTAGAAACTAGTATCCTATGCAATTTTCATTTTTTCCGATATTCTGTGAGTGTACACGGGTTGTAGTGGGGTAGCAGGCATGTGTACACAGGCAGTAATGGTGCAGGGCATGTATACCTTCAAAACAATGATTTTTAGAGGATCGTTTTCAGTGATGGATTGAAAAAGATAGCAATTTAGATGGCCTGATTCCAGGTATGCATGTATGGTGCAATTTAGGTTTATAACAGATGCCCCCTAATGTGTGAGTTCAAAAGAGAATTTGATGGCCGAAATACATTACAAATCTTCACCAATGTACGAAATGAGTGAGCCCAGGGACCAGAGTTCAGGAGGTGCCATCTGCAAAAATAACAATTTGTCTCACCGAGGTGGGCATACCCATGCTTAGGATTAAATAAAATCATATCTTCCAATCAAATACACTTCATATCCATGTCATATAACTATATAACGTGTAGCCATGAGCAATACACAGTGGATCTACATCTCAAAATAAAAAAAGATATACATGTATGGTATCCATCTTCAAAAAGCCAGTGATGCCTGATGGATGGAGATGAGGTCTTCAGAGCTCGAGCAACAACTTCAAAATCCTCAAAACTTGGCTAGGAGTGTAATATCAGTGTACGACTTCACTACCCAGAGGTCTTCGACAACTCGTCAGGAATAAACAAGAGGATCTTGGTGATCAGTGCAGAGAACTTCATTGATTTCGAACAAGGACTTGATTGGTCTTTTGAGGTGGTCGGGCATGAGGACAAGAGACAAACTACAGAAGGGCCAACTCAAGTTTAGTAATACTTCCCTTGAATGAAAGAACGACAAAATAAGAGACTCAGGAAGAATGGCATTGACATAATTTCACCATGCAGGAGGCAATGTGAACTCTCCATATGTTTGGAAGGGTAACCAAATGGAGGAGGACACAACTCTGTATAGTGAGAAAAAATTCCTAAGGTCATATTGAATCCTATATCTTGACGAACAAACAAAAGGATGTGCTTTTTCCAAGGTAGAATCATTGTGCTGTCAACAAAAAGAAAATACTTTTCCCTTCCTCTTTTTGGGGTATATTTGATTTTTTTTTGTCTTTTTCAATAATCTTGGAAAGTTTGAAAAATAATGAAAGAATGCTACATTACAAGGGAGGAACAAGTGTCGCAGACATACTAGTTCCAAGTGCAAGGAACACACTAATGATCAAAGAAAGGGGAGATATGCAGGAAAAGGACACTCAGAAAAATCCTCCATGGATCAAGGTGTTAAGACGTAGAGGCAAAGTGCTACAAGTCTTGTGTATAAGACATGCTTCAGATGGTTCAATTGAGAGCAACATGGATCCGACATTAGGCCAAATACACAGGAATGAAAATTTGATTAATAAGACACAATGATAACGTCCTTTGATGTAATTTTAATGAGCCCAGAGAAGGTAAGCTCGACGGTTTTTCATTTTTAGGGATTCTGAAAAAGAGTAAAAGAAGACTCCACTCGGGTACCTTTTTCGAAGGTAGTCTAGTCGGTTTGAAAAAGGGGTAAACTAGCACCGAACAAACATCTATTCAAATCCATCTTAATGAGTGTGACAAAGACAATATCACTCGACAATCTTTTCATTTTTAAGGAGTCAGAAAAGAGCTTAATTATGGATTCCATTGAGGGATTTTCTTCTTGACCAATTTAACGAGTGTGAAGAAACAATCTCACTCGACGATCTTTTCAATTTTAGGGAGTCAAAAAAGAGCTTAACTATGGTCTCCGTGGGGGTTTCTTTTTCATAGATTTAGTCCCTCAGGCCCGAAAAAGGGTTAAAATTATACCTGAGAGTACTCTTCTAGAGAACTGAGGCTCCTAGAGTATACCTTTGTTTGTACTTTTGACCATCCAGACCAAAAAAGGGGTAAACTACCACCGGATAGACATGCCTTCAAATTTCAGTTTAGTGAGCGTGAAGGGAAACAAGATTGCTCAAAAATCTTTTCATGTTTAGAGGGTCTGAAAAGGGCTTAAAAGAAGACCCATTGTGTTTTGGGAGTGTTAGATTATGAGCTTGATTTCTTATGCAGATTAATTCTTTTATTTTCTTCAATACTTTGATTCCAGCTTCAATAATACCAAATCATAATCGAATAGAAATAACTATGTAGATGAGTAAGCATGAAAATAAAAAACAAATATACCCTAGGGAAACCCTGTATAGGGAGAAAAACCCCAACAAACAATATTCCTTTATTGCATTAATAATGTAAGATCTCTTACAAATATCCACCATGAATGTACTTCTCTCAAAGAGCTTGCCAAGATGACTTTTCCCTAACAAAGACTTACAAGACCTTGCTGAAATACACCTTTGATATGCTGCCTCTTTATCACTGATGTGCTCCTCTATTACTTCACCCTCAACCTACATATGAAAACTCTGTTTCAAAATTGTGTTGCAAAACTGTGTTGTGAAACTGTATTGAGGAGAGGGTTCAACCTCTTCTTATATAGTTTGAAGAGGGGAAGAGGAGAAGCTCGAAATAGTAACTCGATTGCATGCATTAGTCATAAATAATCTTCATACTTTAGTTCGGACTTAGAACTAGACTTGATATTGGTTACAACTCAACATTACACTTTAGTTTGAACTTTAGAACTAGACTTGAGATTGGTTAGAACTCAGCATTACACTTTAGTTTGAACTTAGAACTAGACTTGAGACTGACATGCTTTAGCTCAAACTTAGAAATAGACTTAAGACTTTAGTTGCAACTCAACATTACACTTTAGTTCTAAGATAGAACTAGACTCAAGACTTTAGTTGCAACTCAACATTACACTTTAGTTCTAAGATAGAACTAGACTCAAGACTTTAGTTGCAACTCAACATTA
>ML785094.1:73278-91180 GCA_009831015.1 Picea engelmannii | reverse complement strand
ACACTTTAGTTCTAACATAGAACTAGACTCAAGACTTTAGTTACAACTCTTGACAAGGAAATTCAAAATTCTCTTCATGGTGGATAATGTTTACACGTGCCAACGCACTAGATCAATACAATTACATCATTTGCAATATTAGGGATATCGTTTGTTTCTAGCTCATAGGAATTTTACATTCAACCTAACTTTTGATAGATACCTTGACTTTTTCTCATGGCTCACAAGGTTTGACTAGGGTCACAGAGGTTGTATGTTCCCCCCTGACTTTTGCACTAGTCCGTCTATGCTC
The DNA here is from genome assembly GCA_009831015.1 of Picea engelmannii. Lineage (NCBI taxonomy): Eukaryota > Viridiplantae > Streptophyta > Pinopsida > Pinales > Pinaceae > Picea > Picea engelmannii. Next base: position 90,888 of record ML785094.1, on the reverse strand, counting down.
ATAGAGGTTGTACATTCCCCCTAACTTTTGCACTAGAATGTCTATTCTCACTGAGGTTGTATGTTCCTCCTGACTTTTGCATTAGACTCACATAGCATCTTGTTTGTCCTGACTTTTGGTTTGACTCACAGAGGTTGTCTATTCCCCTTATCTTTTGTTAATACCTCACAAGATTGGTTAATTCTCCAAATCTCCTTGGCTAGCCTCAGGTTGGCCCATATGGGCTCTCATTAGAGAATGAATGTCAATGCTACCAAATTTAATAGGGAGTCTCAAGGGTGAGGTCAAGAGTGATAATGAATCATGCAAATGAGGCTCGAACTCATAATAAAGAAATACTAATAAGAACTCTCGAGCCTATAGTCATTAATGATGGCTTGGACACCAAAATGGAACCAGGATCTACCTAGGGCATCCATGTAAAGGTAGGCTCTACCACTAAATTACGACACTTTTAGAGCAAGAATGAGGGTTCTGTGTCACAATTTGGTGGGATCGATCCTATGGCAAGGTGAAAAACACAAAGAGGTGCAACAAGTGGAGGTGGAATCATGTCTTACATGCACAAAGTTGAAAAAAAATGACTTTGTACCAAAAGACCTTTAAAACTGACCCAACTCTCAAAAAACATCCCAAATACCCAAAGTAACACTTATCGTAATCACCCCCGAGAAACTCAAGAACCATAGTAAATGGTTTTCAAGCTAGAAAAAATGACAAAAGGGTCCAAAAAATGACAAAAAGGGGCCAAAAAGTCTATAAATAGAATGATGGCCACTCATTATCACCACTATAAATTGAGAATTTACCAAAATCCAGAAAACACCCCTTTTCTAAAATAGTTGATTCCAGGAGCTTCAGTGGATGAAACAAACTTTCGTTTGGACCAATTAAGTACACACTAACCTCTCCTGCATTTCCATCTTTCATTTTTGCATTTGTTTTTGTGTTTTGGGGGGGTGCTTACCTTTAAAGAGGTCAGCCCTACATGTATGTGGGCTGTCCAAGCACAACTAGCATGTACACATGGGAAGAAGATAGTTTTCCCATGTGCACACGTAAATGTCCCCAAGAAATCCCACATACACCCTCAAATAAGTGAAAAAAATGAAAATTGCAAGAGTTAACTCTCCATACATTTGTCATTTTTCAGGATGTATGTTCATTGGAGAGAGAGGGAGCATGAGGACATTGATTTTTTGGTCTCCAAAGACCCTACTGCTATCACTGTTTTGTCACAATGCAGGTTACTAAAGTTCTTCCAGTGTTCGTTTATGAGCACAAAACCCAGGTTGATAAATGCTTTGATAGATTATTGGCATCCTGACACAGAGGCATTTATGCTCGAGGGGTAGTCGTTAACTCCAATGACTAAGGACATTTATTTCCTGACTGATCTCTCAAGAACAGGGGATCCAATCAATTTGCACACTTTTCCCCCTAGGCCTCACAACATGGAGGATTTGATTGGACTCCATTGTGAGGATGGTACTGAGAAAGTAGGTTCTCAGGTGCCTATACATAAGATCAACAACCTATCATTCAAAGTGATAGTTATACTCATTGGGCGGATCACTGGATCCATGACTTTGCATCTGGCTTCCCGGGTGCACATGCATTGTGCAGTACAATGCTTAGATGCACGGATTTTCGACTGGAGTACCACCATGCTGGATTTCATGAAGAGACATCTAACAGAGTGTCAGATACAGGAGCACCGTAACTTCGGATTTGGGACCATTTTGTTCTCCTTTTTCTTATAGAGGGTACCTAGTCTCGGTCCTCGAGAGACTATACGAGGCACGAGGCCTCTCTCCCATCCCTATGCATATGGGTGACGTTGTTGCCATGATAGGGGGGAGGGACAACCATCGAGGCCTTTGATGACAAGTTTTTTGATTGGTGGTCATAGCAGATTCCAGCAATAGAGGACTACCCCTATGCTGGGATCAATTTTTCTAGATATTCGGACATGCCTATACATCCCGGAGTGGAGTGAGAAGAGATGGGTAAATTTTATTTTCAAAGTTATTTAATTTGTATGTCTTTTTATATATATCATTTTTTTTTGTACACCAAAGTATCTGACACTTACGTATTTTTTATGTACAGATGTGGGACCAGTGCATCCAATAGACTTCTCGAGGACTAGGCAACTTCCTCAACCAGAGGAAGGACCAGTTGGAGCCGTTGAACCAACAACAACAGTAGCGGGGCCTCCAGCCAGAGAGGCTGAGAGAGTATTGAGATGGGTAGAGAGGAACCTTACCGCACTCACTCGTACAGTCCCTATGGTGGAGATCGAGGATCTCCCACTGTCGATGCAACCTCATGTAGTTGGGGTGCCACGGACTTGGGTCCAACTCTTCCAGCTTTTGGAAAATGTTGTTGTTCACTACAAAAGGGCCAACAGGCCTCGCCCTTATCTAGGCTAGAATACTTACGTGAAGAGAGAAAGTTTTGTATATTTTTGAGGGCATAAAACCTGTGACTCTTACTAGACATATTTTTGAGGCACTTGCACCCACCCTTGTGCTCTGATATTTTGATATATATATACATATTTACATATTTTTATGTGTTATGGATTACATCTATTTTACAAATGTATTTACATGTGTGTGTGTCTGCTTTTTCTTACATGTGTGAAATATTCCAATCTAATACATGATTAGCTAGAGTATTTGTGATTTGATTCAATCTCCTAGGAACATGGATATATGTAATGTAATCAAAGCTTCGTTCTAAGAGACGTACCCTAAGGAATCGTCAGTGTAGTGTAGGATTGTAAATGCGGTAAACCCCATTTAGATGAGAAACAACCAACTGAGCATCTAAGTAGACCCGGAGGTGAGAGATACCATGCGACAAAGCATCATGAAGCAACTTGAAAACTGCGTTGTATTCAACAACATTGTTTGTGGTGTCACCTAAATAGATACCTCCTGAAGATAGCAATTGGACCTGAGGTTTGAAAATCACCCAAGCTGTGGAAGCAATCCTCCGAGTGTGTTGGATAGCATTTTCCGCAAACCCAACAAACACCTCTAATTCACTTGACATCTGCCACAGTGAAAAAGATGACATCAAAAACAACATGTTCATAAAACTAAAAAGAAAATGTATAAGACTATACATATGTTACAAGAAGTCACCCAAGGCGACCCACCTATGAGTAATACTTCTTGAGGTAGAGCCCATTTCTAGGCTCCTCCAAATCATTACCCTCAAAGTACACTAGATGATAAGCGCCCTTATTTAGAACCTCCTTCACGATGAAAGGTCCAAACCACATGGGTTTGAAATTTCCTACCCCCAGGGGGTCCTTATCTTGGTCATATACTAGGACAAGGTCACCTTCAGAGAAAACACAAGGAGGGATGGACCAATCATACTTACACTTGAATTTTTGTTTGTGGGATTCGTAAGCCAAGGCTGCATCCCAACACTGCTCATCAAGATGCTCAAGATATAATAAACGCTCTTCAAGAGGTGAAGTGTTTGGAAATAAATATACTTCTAACTTTAGAGAGGGGATCTGGCACTCTATAGGAAATATTGCTTCCAGCCCGTAAACAAGTTGAAAATGTGAGAAACCGATTGTAGTCTTAATAGATGTTCGGTAGGCCCATAATGTTGAATACAACATCAAATGCCAATTTGACCTGGCCGAATTGATCGTTCACTGTAAAATAGTATCAAGGGATTTATTCACATCCTCCACCCGACCATTTTATTGTGGGTATTAAGGTGATGAATTTTCTTGCCTAAACCCAAGATTTGATGTTAACTCAAAAATTATTTTGTTCTGAAAGTGACTGCCATGGTCAGTGACAATCTCTCTCGGGATGTCGAACCTTGCTATTATCTGGTTAAACAAAAAGAGAGTTGTTCTCTCACCATCATATTTAAACATTGGCATAGCTTCGACCCACTTCATGAAGTATTCTACTGCTACGATGATATAATGGTGCCCCTTGTGGAAGGGGGGGTTGCATGTAGCGTATTCAATCCCCCACTTGGTGAAGGGACCAACTATGATGACGGGAAACATGGGAGCGGGGTGTGCCCTCATCTTTCGAGAGAAGATCTAACATGGGTGGCACTTCTTGACCGATTCAACACAATATTTGATTAATGTCGGCCAAAAGTAACCAGATCGTAGAATCTTTTGGGTTGTTTCCAACCCATAAAAATGACCGCCACATGCTCCAGTGTGGCAATCGTTAATCACAATTTTCACTTCGTCATGAGTGAGACACCGGTGAAGGATGAAATCTACACATCGACGATATAGAGTGTCCTCGAGTATGAGATAGTTTTTTTCTTGATGGCATATACGACGATGCTCATCACAAGAATCATAGGTAGGCCACTTCGAAGTCTAGAGATAGACTAGTATATCTTTGTGCGAGGGGTCCAAATATGCGATCAAAAACATGTCTCCTTTGATAGGGACTCCTCAGGTATAACATCTCCTAAATTGACCAGAATTTCTGAGATGAGTTCCACAAAGACCAACAACTTTTTGGATTTCTCCAAGACAAAATCCAGGTTGAATTCCTGGAGGATAACTATCCATATACTAATATTTCCACCGATCACACGTCGTGTCAACACGTATTGAAACAGATTCACAATGGCAATGACGGTGGTCTTGCGAAACAAGATGTAATGACAGAACCATTGGACATCATGAACTGCTGCCAACGAAAGTTTTTTGATGTGGGAATAATTGAGTTCCAGTCCAACCAAGCCTCGACTCAAGTAATAAATCACATATTCTCAGAGAAAATCATTCTCCTAAAATAAGAACATACCGATGGTCGATTCCGTAGTGGACAAGTACAATAAGAAATCTTTATTATAATTGGGTGGCCATGACAGAGGGTAGATGTGAGGGTGCATTTCAATGCTTCAAAAGAGTGTTGAGTGACTTTGTCCTAATGAAAAGGAATGTCCTTCTTGAATAAATGCATAAAACCCTTTGTGATCTCAGCATAGTTTATGATGAAATGCTATAAAAAGTTCTCTTTTCTCTGCAGACTCTGAAGCTGAGGGATTGTGCACAGGGGAGGCAACTGAGCTATCACCTCAACCTTTATAGGATCAACCATGATCCCTATTGTTGAAAATATGAAACCTGACATACAACCCGATGTTATGCAAAAGATGCATTTGTTTGGATTCAAGCAGATCTGGTAGTAGCGACATCGCTCAAAGATAATTCAAAGGTGTGTGGGATGATCAACTCTCTTGTGAGATCGTGATGTTAAATCATGGAGATAATCCTCGACAATGTGTTTGAGATCATGGAAAGAAAAATACATGGCCCACTCAAACGTAGCTCCATCATTTTTCAAACCAAAAGGTATCTTCCAATAAGCGAATATACCCCACAGATAGATGAAAGTGTTTTTGTGTTGGTCTTCAGGCTTGATCTGTATCTGATTGTATCCTGAAAAACCATACATGAAAGAAAAGGATTCACAACCTGCGCATTCATCGACTATCTGGTCAATAAATGGCATGGGGAAATTGTCCTTTGGATAGGCCTTGTTCAAATCATGGAAGTTTGTACATACATAAATCGTACCCTGTTTTTTGTTGACTGGAACAGGATTTGACACCCATTGAGTCAATTGGACGGGGTTGATGAAACCATCTTGGAGTAGTTTCTCTACTTAAGCCTTGATAGTTGTTTCTTTCTTAGGATTTACTGGATGAAGCTTCTGTCAGACCGGCTTAGCATCAGGATATGTCATGATTTCATGTTCGATGATTCTTGGATCTATGCCTGGCATTTCCTCATAAGAATAGGAAAACACGTCGCAGAATTCTTTAAATAAATATGTGTAGATTCGAATCTCCTTGGGGGAGAAGTCCACACTGACGAAGATATTCTCCACGACGCCAAGGATTCTGGAGATATCGATAGGTATCATTTGAGAAATGGTTTTTATATTTCCTTCAGCATAAACAATGTGCATAGCCAAAGGATTGATAGCACAATCCTCATCTCCGATCATATTCAGAGTGAATTCACCTACTTCAATTCTTCTTAACTTTGGGAAGAAGTAAGATTTGTGATGAAGATCATCCCAGGGTCTATCTAGACTATTCATTGCCTCAATAATTGCCTCATCTGAGGGAAAGATTAAGTCTAAATAATCAGTATCGGCGAGGGAACCTTGAGCCCAAGTAGGCTCGAGAACCGGATCTAACTCCTGTGTGGGAGTCGGATCAGGGATGGTGGAATCTTGTTGAACTATAGAGTACGCAACTTCTACTGCAGACAAAGGCATGGCCATGCCATGGTGACATGTCCCTTCCATCATGGTTGATGGGGAAGGAAGGTTCCACAGATTGTTAAAGTAAGTCATGTGAAACGATGAGATTTGAAATATTTCGGCCCTAGGCTGGTCGGGGACATTCGACATGTAATGGAGATTGTCGGTCAGAGGCGGGTAATCGAAGGTACCCATGAAAGGTGGGCACAAACCAATCCCTAAGTTGATGATGTCGAGCTGAGGGTTATCAATCATCAGGACCGTGGATACCACCAATGAAGGGTCAGGACGGGAGAAGGTTAATTGATAAATGGACACGATCTAGCCCTCATGTGAAAACAACAAGACTTGGAAAACTTTCGCGACCACTGCTTGCATAGCATAGGTCCAACTCCTTCCTAACAAGAGATTGTAGTCGAGAGATGCATCGAACACTTCAACCTAGACGCACATGGTCTTCCCCCTTAAATGCATGAGGAAAGAGGGGATGATTCCATGTGGTCGAAATGAACACCATCGAAAGCAGTAAGAAGAGTAGGTGACGGAGACAAAATGGGTTGGCCAATGTCCTTCCAACACACCAAATAAATCATACATGTTGAGGTGCCCTCATCGACCACTGTGTGGAAAATGTTCTGAGTAAAACTTTTCATGGTGTAAGCCATTATTATCTGAAACGCTACGTGGTAAGGAAGATGAAATTTTAAGTCAGTCGTATCAAGCATTATTGTTCTCGGATTACAAGTCATAGTAGATCCTAAGGCATTTAACAAATCCTTTCTCTGGGAAGGGAAACTCTAGAGGACTTCCAAGCAGACATTGCTCAAGGGGTTTGTGACAAATCCTCCACCACAGAGTAGTTTTGGGTGGCCCTTGCGTTTGGGTTGTGGGAAGCTTTCTTGAACGCTCCTTTTGGGATTTGTGTCATTGTTTCGCTCAATGTCTTCTCAATCTGGAGAGGAAGATGTGGGTTTTCATATTCTTTACCCTTCTCAGAGGTGTTTGGCATTCTGTAGTCGTGTGTCCTAGTTGTTATGTCAAGACTACCTTTCATCATGTACACATTTGCAGATGAAGGATTACTCGAAGACGGAGGGGGTCCTTAACTGCCCCCTTTCGCGCTTGAAGAGGCTTGAGTTAGATTTTTCCCATGTGGAAACGATTTCATTGACACGATAGGCTGCTTCTATGCCAATAACTTTTGGGCCTCCGCAAGTCGAGGGCACTGGTGATTCAGGTGGTCTTCCTTGCAAATATTACATGGATACTTCGACTTTTTCTTTTCAGTGTTTCCTCCACCAGCATTATCGATAGGTTTCTTATCCCCCTTACCCTTGTTTCATTTTTTCTTCTTTCCTTTAGGATGATGGGTGGCCTTCGAGTTTGTCAATTTCACACTGTGTACATCTGAATTTTGGGTAGGGGGAGCAGCCGAACCAGTGGTTTGGCTGGCCACTGATTACTATATTGACAATTGCTGCAATTGATTTGACATTTGATCAGTGGGATTTGTTTGCATTGAACTAACAATACCATCGGCATGTGGTCCATACCTCTGTCTGGTCTTATTAAGTATGAACCTTGGTGCATGTAGCAAAATTTTGTAAAGTAAACTAGACTGAGAGTAAATCAGTTCTAGCTGTTGGGCTCTCATTATCGCATCTTCCTCTGAAAACACCCCCAAATTTCCAACATCTTTAGACAACTAGGGTACCAAAGACTTAAGGAACCACTCAAGCAGGAATTTTGGTAGGACTGACACTTTTATCAAACTCTTTTGGCGTCTCCATTCTCGGATATGATCGGAGATATGGTCCTCTTTTGTCTGCTCAAAGTTGGCCAACAATTCAGTGCTAGCTTTGTATCTCACAGGTAATTGGAAATGGTTTAAGAAAGACATTTCCAATTTTATTAAAGGAAGAGTATCTTGAACGGTCGAGATTGATGTACAATTTCACAGCACTCTTGATGAGAGTGTGTTGAAACAAACACAACTGGATGGAGTCGTCTCTCAATGACTTGGATGAGCACCATAAATGGAAGGTAGTCACATGATCGTCTGGATCTTCATTAGGCTTGGCCTCGAACTTTGGGATGTCTGAAGGAAACTTGGCTGGCATAGGAGGCCAATGCGGATAGTGACAGATGGGGTCATTTAATAACCTTGTCAAGTCTGGAAAGTGTCAAGTTGCCAGAAACGGTAATTTGGGTTGTTGATTATAACCAGGGAAAAAGGAGCCTGGAGTTTGGTTGCCACCAGGTTGCCAGGAAAAGTTAGGTTGTTGGCCAGGGTTTTGGTAATAACCATGTTTGTGACCAACGTATGGATTCTTCACTTGTTGAGATGTCATTGGCTGACTCCCATAATAGGACATAAAGGGTTGGGCTTGCGTTGCATTCCAAGGATTTTGGGAAGGGTTTCCCCCTGCCGATCCGACGTGCATAGGTGTTGAGCCTTGCTCGGGGTTCCATTGGCTATGGAAGGGTTTTCCCCCAGTCAGCATCCCTGACAAGGGAACTGATCCTTGCCATATATTCCAAGGTCCTTGTCAAGAAGGAATTCCTAAGTTTTCCCCCTGTGTAGGAATAGTACCCTGCATAGGATTTTGTTGTCCATAACCGAGGTTGCGCCTGGTAGAGACGACAACTGACGAGAATGACTTGTTACCAAACACATCGAACAAAGAGAATGGTGTTGAAGCTACTAGAATGCTATAAGGAAGTCCTTGACTACCTTCTCCAAAAGAACTATAGTTTACGTTCAACCCAGCAGAATACTGGTGAGCACTGCCGAGCGAAGGGGACAAAGGAGGTATATGACCCCCTCCATAAGTGAAATCGTTATAGGGTGATAAAGTGCCCCCCATGGATCCTTGCAGAGGAGCGTTGGAGCTCCCTACCTCAAGACCTAAATTCTATAGAGTGGAGTAGGAAAGTACAGTGATCGTACCAAAGCCAAGCATCTCATATGAGAACGAAGGGCCTGTCACACTCTGAGTGAAAGGATCAGTGATCGCTTCCATAGATGGAATCAAACCATTGCCCGAGGTAGAGGCAGTCGAGACCATAGTGGCCCGAATCGATGATGGTTGGTTAGGAAGCAGAACACCCCCTGTAGTGATAGTCGTAGAGGAAATATGAGTATTCCTTAAAGAAGTAGCAGCATTTGTTTCCATTGTTGCTTGTGACACTATCTGATGCTTGTAATGTCAAAACTATACGACGATGGGTGTCGATAGATTAGTGATTGGAGGGTTATATGGACCGAGAGCTTCCTCTCCAAGGTCATAAATGCTTGGTTTCTCTGGAATCAAATCCTCTCCTCTTGGAGATGAGTCAAGCACATTTTACTAATATCCGATCACCTCAAAAGACCCTTGTTGGTATAGTTTTCTCCTTAGCGGTGGTGGGGGTGGTTCGAGATCAACTGGCGGCAAGCCGAAAATCCTTCACGACCGACGAAGCTTCTGATCCTCAACTATGTGAGAATATCAATGACACACTAGGGATTTCTATAATCGTTTTAAAAACCAGTACACACTAGAAAACATTCCTATGAGATAAGACAAGCAGATCGCTAGCTAGTTGGAAGAACAATTACAACATCCAACACTAGAGTAACTTACCGGTGCAAGTAAAACTGAAATATGGAAGCACCCTCTAGGTATAATATGCAAAGCATGGCCCGATGTCTACCCTAGGTACCATGGTATACCCCCGCAATCACCTCTGTAGGTCACTAAGATAAAGGCAACTAGGTTGCCAGTGTGCGAATAGTCACCAGGAAGGTACAGTTGACAGTCGAGTGGAATGCAATGAGAAGGGTATCAAGATCGAAACCTATCAAGGGTATTGAAAGCAAGTGTTGTGGAAGATGAGTGAGAACCTCGAACAGATTCAAGACCCACAAAGCTCTGTGGAAAATGTGATCAACAAAATCCCAAGATAAGCCCTCTATATGCATTCCCCACTACACTTGGTCTAGATTTGGAGGGGTTATCTCTGCTACATTTCCTTACACGAACTTGTGTTTAGCCCCTGTTTTAGAGGGGGTCCCGGATAACTTTCACAGTTACTAGACTTTCAAGCACTCCCTAGCTTAGACTCTTATGTTTGTTTTTGTAGCCTTGAAGAGTTTCCTCTCCAATCCTAAATCAAGGCTCTAGCCTAGACTAAATTAATGGGCCCTACAAACACAAAGTCTAGTAAATTTCAATTAAGATTTAATTTTAGTGGTTGTATTGAGTTAAAAGGAACATAAATGAAACCAATGATGTTCTTAGGAGACAAAAGAGGATAGCATAAGATGAAACTGAAAACAAACTACTTCATTCTTTACAAATAAAGATTTTCCAATTTAAACTCTATAACCAAACTTTTTGTAACTACTTCTCTCAGATCTTTGAAAAGAAAAACTCAAAACAAGATTTTGCTTGACTACAAGCTACTTAATGTCCTAAGCATTCAAGTAAAGAAATTAAGAAAAAAATATTTTTCCTTGGTAAATGAAACAACTAACCTAAACTACTTTACCAAACAAAGAAATGAAAGATTTTTTTATTGTTTTATGCTTCAAAACAAGAAATTTGAAAATGAATTCTTTTCTTTTCTTCCAAAGAAAAAAAGGGAAAAATGACAACAAGTCAAGACCAAGAAATGAAATTAGGCCCAATCACAGATTGTAGGGAGTCACTGAAAATACCAAACAGGCAGATCAAAGAAGACTCACAAACTTGTCTAAAAATCCTATCAAAGAAAACACAAGAAATATTTTGATGAAATGAAAGCTATGTTGAGGTCAGACCTAGGCTACAGACTTCTATAACAGAGACTAGGGATAGATCAATAAAACCACTGAGAAGTGTGACTTCTGACAGGGAAGAGGATGACTGCCTCTTCTAAAAAAAAAAAAATCTCAACACAGGCACGCTAGAGACACTTCATCAGCCAGAATATGTATGTAGGTTATTCAAGGGCAGAGCACGTATGCATGCGTTCAGGCCCACTGTAGGCTGTGTACACCTATGCAACTCCTAAAAAAGAAATGAAAACCAATAGTCCAACACATGCAGGAAGTAATGGTATGGAAGACCAGAATCCCTTAAAGACATATAAGCTTACAAAAACTCAAAAAACAGTGAATAAACTGATTCAAAGAACCCAAAATAAATATCCCCAAATACCCTAGAGGCATCCCCAGTATGGTCGTCAATTCTTCTTGTGTGGGAAAACCCCTCTACAGACTACACCAGGGTTCTAAAATGTAGGCATAAATAATCATTTAAAGTTCCTACTTTTTATCAACTATCCTGAAATTAACCCACAAACATACATAAAAGACAAGGTATATGGATCCGGTAGGCATACCTTAAACTCTATGTTCGGTGTCGATCCCTATGCGCTTAGTTGTTTCCTTACTACAAGTCTCCTCCCAAGGTTGACCTGCATTCACCAAAAGACAAACACGAAACTACAAGCATGCATTCTACATATGGATTAGTGAGTTAGACATCATAAACAAGAAATGTAAACAAATCATATAAGTTTAAGATGTCATTTGGCGGGACGGGAAAAGTACTTCTTTATATTAATATCACAAAAGTCACTTACAATATGAGACTGACACTGCTCCTCGAACTCGGTCTTGGGCTCCTCTTCACAATGCACCAACTGCTTCCACATCTCCTTCTCCTCTTCAGTTCTCTCTAGGGGAATGGCAAGGGCTTGCAATGAAGAAAAAGGGAATTTTGGCTCAAACTCACAATGTGGTTGTCGAATATTGGGGAAAAGGGGGAATACAGAAATGGGCAAAGTTTCTATGCTCTCGTGTTTCTTTTTGAAATGGGATCCCAACCCCTTCTCTTATAGAGCAAAAGAAATAGTAACGGTTGGGGTAACTGGGTATGGGCGGTCAAACGGTTAAGTAACGGCCCGGAAACCAGTATCTTATAGAATTTTCATTTTTTCCGATATTCTATGAGTGTACGTGGGTTGTAGTGGGGCAGCAGGCATGTGTACGTAGGTAGTAATGGTGTAGGGCGTGTATACCTTCAAAACAATGATTTTTAGAGGAGCTTGTTAAGTGATGGCTTGGAAAAGATAACAAGTTAGATGGCCTGATACCAGGTATGCATGTCTGGTGCGATTTAGGGTTATAGCAGAAGCATGTTTAAGATATGGACACTTGAGTGAACGTTTCCTCCAAGTATAAAGGTGTCAAGTCGTAAAATAAAAAAGATCACATGGCTAGCAAATGATGAGAATGCATAAAAGGATAAACAACAACAAGTTGAAGTCAAAATTAGGCTCAAAAGAAAAATCATCATAATGCGATGCAACATTACAACTCAACACATAAATGAGGGAGCCCCATAGGGTATTATTCAAAATAAGAATGAGAAGAATATATGAGGCTTCAATTCAAAGTCATGGCAGGACTAAATAGTGCTCTCAAGCCTATAAAAGTATTACATCACCAGCGCCTAACTACAAACAAGGTTCTAAATAGGGATCCCATGAATGGTAGTCTCTACCACGTGAAATACAACACTTCTAAACAACAAAGAAGGTTTCTTGTTGCAAATCAACGGGGTCGATCCTAAGGAAAAATGAAACAAGAAACAGAGAATGAAAAAATGCATGAAGGGGAAAATATAATATATATGTTAGTTTCAAGATCACTACCTATTAGAACAGATCGACATGGAATGAAAGATACCAAACAAAAATGTCTTCAAAGTCCTATATATAAGACAAAAAAACTCACCCAAAAGTTAATAAGTCTAGTATTATGGGATACAAAACTTGAAAACAAGAAACCCTAAAAGTACAATATGTACAGAGAAACACACAACCTTACAACTTATGCATAGTAGTGCTCCAGGTAGAACCCATTGTTAGGCTCGAGCCAAGGTTTTTTTTTGGTAACCAACCTGTAAAATTTGTAGTTTGGGAAGAGGGCCTCATTTGAAGGAAACTCAAAATCCATGAAACTAGGGATTGATAGCACATAAATACCAGGGCTCTAGGTCTTACAAACATTAAGATTAGACTCAAGAGGAAAATCCAGATCACTTGGGAAAAAAGGGGAAATAAAGAGCTCACCTTGCCCCATTGTATAAACCATGTGATCAATTTCCAAGACCTTGTCTCAAGAAGGAAAACATGACTGTAAATATATTTTCTCAGGAGAAATTGAACACCAAGGATAAGATGCCACATAATTCACCCATGGTGGGGTAGATTCTTCTCAAACACTAGGAACATACAAAGGGGAAACCTGAGATAAATTTGAACTAGGATGGTGATTATCAAATGAAATATGATCAATAGTGATAATACTTCCATTGTGAGGGAAATGCATCAAATGAAAGAGTGTAGACACCACAAAATTCATAGAATACACATAATCATGCCCAATAATCATATTGAAGTGTAAAGGGCTTGACACCAACAACAAATCGACTAGGAAAATATTCCCACCGAACGTAATAGTTAACTGAGGAAGAATCCCCAAACATTCACTAGGTCTTCTGTCGAAAGTTAGCAATTCACTGGTAGTTGACAGAATCTTAGGAGAACCCAAAGCTTTCCAATCCAAGGAGTATAAAATACTTGCATAGGATCCTTCATCTACAATACATCGGTAAATTCTCATTGAATTAATTTTAAACCTTATTTAGAAAGGTTCAGAGGAAGGAAGACAAGACTCAACAAGACCATTCCAATCAAAGGAAACCATCTGAGGAATTGGAGGGAGCGTACTCGAAAAGAGTGGATTTCCCCCTTTTTCAGAAGGTATTGAATTGGAAATGTTAAATACATAGTAAAAATATGCATCACTCCCCAAAAGAAGAATGAGATCATTTGAAGATTGCATCAATGAGACCACTTTCGTAGACTCATCAATCTCCAAGAGTCGAGTAGGATCAGTCGAAGATTGTATCGACACAAATATTTCCTCAACCATTGGTTGAATAGGATGCAATAAAACATGGTCAAGAGACACATCACTCCCCCAAAGAAGAGTGGGATCAGCCGAAGATTTCATTGGCACGACCACTTCATAAACCAATGATTGAATTGATTGTTGGGAAACTTAAGAGTGATACCCTAAAAGACCACTCTCAGACTCAAATCAAGAAGTAAATTTAAAATAAATACTTTGAAATAACTAACTTTCAAGGGAGAGAGAACAAAACAAACATGGATTTTGAAATTTGATGTCGATCCCACATGACGAATTTAGCTCCAACACTCTTTTGCAATAATCCTTTGAAGTCTCATGTACACAAATAGATGAGCAAATGAAAATGGGTAGTTATCTGATAATCAACTAAAGCATGAACATTACAATTTTCATAATAGATTCAAATCAGGATATAGAAAATAAACTAAAAACATGAACCAATATATGAAATTGGATGAGAATGAGAGACATTTTATTATGAATGGCATAAAAATTTGGTTACAACCTATAACCATTGCGGCACAGTCTTGAAATTGGGCTCCAAGTTCCTCCACCAAAGGCTAAATATGATCAACAATACCTCCAATATTTTGTGCTCAAACAGGTCCAAGGAACGCAAAGGATCTCCTCTTGACAATATAGGGAGAACAAAACTTCTGAAAACAAGGGTTTTCAGATGGAAGGGACAATCTCAAATGCAAGGGGAAAAGGGGACTTGCAGGACTGAATTACAATTAACAACATAAAGATGTATTTCTATGTTATGTTTTTCCTCCATCCAAAGGATCTAATTTATACTCCTATTTTACAATTGGAGTAGTTATGTATGGGATATAGGAGGTGAGAAAGCTATGGAACATGTCAAATCCACCCAAAATTTTAGGATTTATTATTTTTTTGAGCCAAATTAAGATGTATGTGGGTGTCTAACTAGCAAGGTGCATGTGTGTAACGTACCCAACCACACACAAGCTAGGCACGATGCCAATTTGTAATGTACCCATCCACCCATAGGCTGGCCATGCTACTCCAAAAACTCACTTATGAACAAATCTTTATCCAAAATCAAAACCATGAAATACACTCATGCATAAATCGAGATCCATGCTACAGCATAAAGAAATAGACAATGTTCCATTCACAACAAATAACTAGTAGATATGAACATTATAAATACGTATCTCATAGATAGTTAAATACATAGCAGAATATACATTATATAGAAAACATATAGATCACTTATGTTTGCAAGTAAACATTCACCAACTGGCTGCATACCAAGAATGTTCCTCCCAACCATAGACACTAGTTTTATTTTACTCTCAATAGAAAGTCACCCCCGAGACAATGCTATGAATCCACAAGGACAGGTTCTAGGCCAAATATGAAACACACAACAGTTGGATAACTAGCTCTCAGGTTTCCCAACCACACAACAAATATAAATTTCCATCTCTCTTTCCCCCTCAGCCTACACAACCCAAAGAAATGAACACATTTGTCTTCCATGCAATCCTTGAGGCTATTCCATTTCACTCTAGGGCTCCAGTGCTATTGGTCAGGAAATATCCCTACTGGAAACTCCAAGGATTCTCTGTTGTGGATAGTTCTTTCTGAATTTCCATCAATCTCATGCACACGTGCATCCATTCCCTCCTGGAATAATCAGTAATTTATTATAGCCATCTAGAAATGTCTCCCCTAAACTAATCAACACTCAATATCTCATAGTATTTTCATCACTCACAGTAATCCAAAGTACACCAGCTCTCTTCTACCTAGACTGCACAACCCAAGAGAATGGACCCCCTTCTCTGTCACGTAGTTCCTCAGGTTTTCCATATCCTTCTAGGGCTCCAGTGCATCTGGTCAAGAATCTCCCTACTGGGACTCTCAGGACTTGTAGCTCTGAGAGAAACTTAACACAGGCCAAAGCATCTCAGACATGCAAGCACTAACTCATGGCTGGAATACACCAGCAGTCATTACATCCAACAACCATGGCTCCTTTCTAGAAATTTGGTTTCCATGCTACCCCCAAGATATCATGAATGATAAGGGACGAGTGGTGAAAGAATGAGTGGACAGAAGAAGAAGAACTAGGGGAAGAAGACCTGAAGAGAAATAAGAACAAGAAGAACTGAGAGAACCCCAAAAATATCCCCCTACGGATGTTTATATAATTACATGAAGACAAGAACCCCAAGGCATTCCTCCCAAGAAGCTCATGTAACCCCTTTTCTCCATAAAATCAATTATGGGTAAATAAAATAATAATAAAAAGACTTATCCCCCAAGCCCCCTCTCTCATGGAATCATATCTCCT
This sequence comes from Picea engelmannii, assembly GCA_009831015.1. NCBI lineage: Eukaryota > Viridiplantae > Streptophyta > Pinopsida > Pinales > Pinaceae > Picea > Picea engelmannii. The sequence goes on along the minus strand of ML785094.1, from coordinate 74,303 downwards.
ATCTCTTTTTTCCTTGTTTTTCTTGTAGCCAATGGTGTATTTTATTAATGCATATGAATTATTACATTTCCTAGGCACTCTAGCCCTTTTTCAAATTCACCGTCTCACCAGCCTAAGTCACAATTACATAATACATTATAGTTCATAAGGGTTAAAATTGGGATGTTACATCCCCCTCCCCTTATTTGGGCACTGTCCTCAGTGCACAACACCATTCCAATGTTATTAACATTAAAAATCTAGACTCTTTGGCCTTAATCCACATAGGAAATCCAACCAACTCTTATATACATAGGCACTCTAGCCTAAAATTAAACATGTATACATAGGAATTCCAACCCAAAACATGTATAATGATCTTCAGAATTTATATTTCTAGGAGCAATTCCAACCATCAAGCTCTCATTCCCTCTCATCCTTGCAAAACCCAAATAAATGAACCCCTTTCCCTTCCATGCAGTCCCTCAAGTTGTTGCACTTCTCTCCAGGTCTCCAGTGCACTCCGCCAAGAAGTTTTAGAGTTGTGGCTTCAATAACTCTAGCTGCAACAAGTCCATTGGAATTTCTTCATTCCATGCCTTCATCAATGAGCTTAATTTCCTTCCGGTGTTATTTTTTTGCGAGCTTCCAAATTCAATAGCCAACATCTCATCTATATTATAAAATATAGTCATCATGAGATATTGTTATAACAATTTCAATCATAAATGTCAAATATGTTTTATACAAGGAAACATAGTTTCCAAGCATGAACTTCCTTATCATATTTCATTTGGCTCTTGTGGTTGCAGGTATCAATATTTGTTATGTTTTATAGCAATGACATCAGGGATGATTTTAAGGATGGAAATTTATTTTAAAATATAGAAACCTTGGTGAATCTTACTAATCCTTCATATGCCAACTATAAATGTTTGGCGATACTTTTGTAAAAATATTCAAATTTCTAAGGATTTTATATAGTTTTTATAAAAGTTTGGCGATTTTTAAGGTAAAACTATTTTATCCTATAGAATTTGGGCGAA
>ML785094.1:49847-67169 GCA_009831015.1 Picea engelmannii | reverse complement strand
TTTAGTTCTTGTTTAATTCTTGTTAATACCTTTACTGTTTTCTTTCTAACCTTTTGCATTACAGCTGTCATGACTAGGAGAGCCCAACTAGGCATGTAAGTGCTCACTTTTTTCTCACACATTGACGAAAAGAGCACGAACACAAGTCATCACTTAATATCTCACAGGATTTTCAACACTCACATCAATCCAAAGTACACCAGCTCTCTTCTACCCAACCTGCACAACCCAAGAGAATGGACCCTATTCTCTTCCACACAATCCCTCAGGCTGACCATCTCCTTCCAAGGATCCAGTGCATCTGGTAAAGAATATTCCTACTAGGAATATTAGGACTCACAACTATGAGAAAAACTTAACACATGCCAAAGCATCAAAAGCATGCAGGCACTAACTCGTGGATGGAATACACTAGCAATCATTACAACCAACAACCATGGCTCCTTTCCAGCAATTTTGTTTCCATGCTCCCCCCAATATATCATGAATGAGAAGGGACGAGTGATGAAATAATGAGTGGAGAGATGAATAAGAATGAGGGCAAGAAGACCCAAAGAGAAATAAGAATGAGCAGAACTAGGAGAACCCCCAAAACAACCCCCTAGGGTTGTTTATATAATTACATGAAGACAAGAACACCATGGTCTTCCTCCCAAGAAGCTCACATAACCCATTTTCTCCTTAAAATCAATTATGGGTAAATAAAATAATAATAAAAAGACTTAGCCACTCAAGCCTCCTCTCTTGTGGAATCATAGCCCCCTATCTATTTTTTCCTTGTTTGTCTTGCAACCATCGGTGTATTTTATTAATGTATATGAAGTATTACAATTCCTAGGCACTCTGGCCCTATTTCAACTTTACCGACTCACCAACCTAAGTCACAATTACATAATACATTATACTTCATAAGGTTTAAAACTGGGATGTTACAGTACATACGTGAGTTTCTTTAAGGAGAGTCACATACAACACGCAAGATGGTGTTTTTTAAAGTATTTTTAGAGAGGAAAATGGGTATTTTGGTCTTGCAAGTAGGAAAAGAGATGTAACTAAGGCCAATAAGTCATAACAATCATATGTGGTGTCAACTGACACTATAACACCCTTCCAGGTGTGCTAAATATTCCATGTTTGGTGAGAAAACTGATATCTATCAACAAGATGAGTGATACAAGAGTGCACACTCTATTTCAGAAGCATATGTGAAAAATGGTGAGGGGTGTGATAGTCTTAATGAAAGGATTTTGGAACCCTATACAAGTTTTTAGGGAATGTCTACTTGAATAGATGCAACAACATCATTGTTCCTGAATTCGACTCGAATTTGTCTCGACTCGAATCATCTCAGGTTGAGTTGATTCAAATTAACTCAACAAGTCTTCATCAAGTTGACTTGACCATTGTTGGCATATTTATAACGAGAAGACAGAAGGTGAAGTATTTTTTTGTCATTGATGGCAAGCTCATCTCGACGATGATGAACAAGAGAAAGTGGAAAGACCAGCAGCGCAACAATGATTGCATGGCAATATCAGAACTGTAAATTCCAGGAATCAAGGAAGCAACTCACGGTAGAAAATACCGAAATGCGATAGATCAGAGCATGTCAAAGACTCCATTTCGGAGTTTCGTAGATCGGGAAATTGGAGTTTCGGATACCGGGATTTGGAGGAGTTAAGAGTCAAGACTCTTCATCACAGGAGTCCCGAAGTCGTGAAATGTGAAATGCCAAAATCCTGAAACAGGCACATCAACAAAGAGTTTCGCAGACCGGGAAATAACTCCATTTCAGAGTTCTAGATACCAAGAGTTGGAGGAGTCAAGAGTCGATACTCTTCAACAAAGGAGTCCTGAAGTCACAAAATGTGAAACGCCGAAATCCCGAAACAGGCACATCAACAAAGAGTTTCACAGACTGGGAAATAACTCCATTTCAGAGTTCCAGATACTGGGAGTTGGAGTGTGGAAACAATTCAACACAAGAATGTCGAAATGTCGAAATGCTGAAATGTGAAAAATACCTTTTGGTGTAGGTTTCGGTTACCAGGAGTTGGAGTGTCGAAACACTTCACCACAGAAATCGCGAAATGCTAAAATGCGAAATTGCGACATGGAGTTTCAAGGATCGTGACATGGAGTTTCAGAGTTTCAAGGATTGCAACATGGAGCATCAATATACCTCATCACAAGAATTGCCAAAATTGCAAAATGCTGAAAGGGACTATTGTGAGTCTCGAAGACTCGAAGGGAAAAATGTTGAAATCCCGTCAACCGTTCGATTAGGAAAATAAGGGATTAGATTAATAAGTTTTGTGGACCATTGATCTAGATCCATTTCAGGGATCGCAACTTGGACAGTCGAGATGCTTCGCAATAGGAATTCGTGACATGCGAAATCATGAATTGCCGAAATACAAAATGAGAAAGATATTTTGTTTCTTGTAATCCAACGGTGCAGGTGAATTTGAATATGATCGGAGGGCTACTGTTTCACCTCACAGTTTATTGATCAGTTACGATTCAGTTAGAAAAATTGATTCATGATTCTTGATCGGTTTGCAATTCAGTTGCTAAGGCGTGTGTGAATAAAATAAGATATGAGACGACTATGCAAGGTTGGTCGTTCTGAATGAAAAATGAGTTGAACTGTAAGAAAGAGAAAATTACAGTATGCGCGGTGTGAGACCGACAGTATGCACAGTGTGAGATAAAATTCAGAGATGAGTAACAGATGAGGAATAGACAAAAGCAAGAGAGGAATTGCAAAATAGCTTGAAGAAGAGAAGAATTGCAGAATAAACAGAAGAAGAGAAGAATTGCATAACAGTCAGAAGCAGACTAGATTTACAAAACATAGAAGAAGTGGTAAGAATTGATTTATGTGTGTTGTTGGTTATTCAATCATTTATTTATAATTAGGGAGGTAGGGTGGTGCTAGGGAGGACTGTTGTCCTCAGAGGTTCAAGTGGGTGCTTGAACACAGGGAGTTGTAGCTTCCATTTGGTTGCAGGAAGAAAAACTAGGGTGGCAAGGTGGTGCAAGGGAGAACAGTTGTTCTTTGTTATATAGGTTGGTGCTTGTGTGACTGGAAGTTGGTACTGGAACACTTAGGGAGTTGTTGATTCCTTCTAGTGGGTGCTAGAGAAACCAAATAGTTGGTTCTCTCAAACAAGTTGCATCTTGTAAAACAGAGGTAGTAGCCTCACATTGAGTTGGTGCTCAATTATAGATGATGTATAGAACTTAAAAGACTACCTATCATTTTGAAGAAGAAGAGGTTTTCTCCCTTTATGGGTTTCCTCATGAAAATCTATCTCTGTGTATATCTTATGTGTGAGTGATGCTCATTATTTATGTTGTCCATATGTAGTATAATATTCATGGTCACTTGGAGAAAGATTAAAAATGGTTTAATTGAATTAACATTGTTTAAGCACAGTAACAACTAATTCACCCCCCCTCTCAGTTGTCTTAGTAATTTCAACAACCATTCTATGACACAAGAGGATGGGAAACAATGGAGAAAAATGACTTCTAGCTATGCATAACAAGGGTATGGTCGAAGGTTTCCTTGAATGTAATTTAGAAGTCGAGTTTTTTGAACATTGCATAAATCGAAAAAAAAATCGGGTGAGGTTCTCGTCTAGTGAGATAAAGGAAATGGGGATTCTATAATTGGTTCATAGTGATGCATTTGGGCATGTAACAGTCCTTTCATTATGTGGATCCCTACATTATGTCTCCTTCATAGATGAGTTTTCTAGGAAGACATGGATATATTTATTGAGGAAGAAATAAAAGGTTTTTGAGAAATTCAAAGAGTTTAAATATTTTGTGGAAAACCAGAAAGATAAGAAGATCAAGGTGCTAAGAACTAAAAATGTGGTGAATTTTGTGGAAATGATTTTGAGAAGTTATGTAAGAAGTTTGGAATGCATGCCTAAATACCACACCATATACCACACAACAAAATCGAGTTTCCAGAATAATGAATAGAACATTGATGGACAAGGCAAGGAGCATGCTAAGTGGCATTGGGTTGGCACAAAAATTCTAGGCAGAGGCAGTCGACACTACAAAATATTTGGTGAATATGTCTCCTTCATCAATGCTATTCGAATCAAATCCACATGAGGTATGGTATGGAAATAATCCTTCACTTTCACATCTCAAAGTATTTGGTTGTGATGCATTTATGCATGTTCCCAATGAAACGAAGAGTGATTTGGACAATAAGGCAGTCAAGTGTACCTTTAATGGATACAAAGAAGGAATGAAAGGATATAAGCTATGGGATCATGTATCAAGGATAACAATGTACAATTGAGATGTGGTCTTTAGAGAAGTCATAAGGAAGTCTGAATATGAAGTCATTCAAATAGATAAAAATACAGAGAAGGTGAGGTTTGAAATAAGAAACGAAGAATATGATTCATATGAGTCAACAAAATCATATTAAGTGGAGAAACCAACTCCAGTTATAAGGAGGTACGAACAAGTAATAAAACCAATCAAAAGGAACATTTTTATTGACTTTTGTTCCACATTTATGTTAACTTCCACTGACGAGGAGCCCAAGTCGATCAACAGAGAGTAGACTCTGGAAGGATTCCATGATCGAAGAGATGGAATCCTTGTACAATAATGAAACATGGGATTCATTTGAATTAGCTGGTGGAAGAAATCCCTTCAGTAGCAAGAGGGTATTCAAGAAAATGATGAACACTGTAAGTCAAGTTGAGAAATGCAAAGATCGACTAGTAGAGAAAGGATATTCCCAAGTTGAATGAGTCTACTTTGGTGAGGTTTTCTCCCTTGTTGCAAAATTAATTTCCATTAGAGTATTAATGTCATTGGATGCAACAATTGATCTCAAGATAGATAAAATGGATGTGAATACATTGTTCCTACATGGGGACCTGGAAGGATTTGTAGTAAAGGGAAATAAAGAATTGGTATGCAAGTTTAAAAAAACCCTTTATTGTCTAAAACAATTACCAAGGATGTGGTATCAAAAGTTTGACACATACATCCTTAGTTTGGAATTTATGAGAAGCAAAGTTGGTCATTTTGTGTATTCCAAGGAAGAAGTTTGGAACTTGATGCAGGAGCATCATAAGCAGTCAAGCGAGCGTGGAGGCGAAAGACAACTAGAAAGCGCAACACGCATTTTTCGCATTTTGGAATGTTTTTGAAATATTAATGTATTAGCTAGAAGGTGTACTTTGCATTTATATCTTGGAGGATGTAAATAGATCATGAGCGGTTTTCTCTCATCTGTCGATATAAAAGGCATTTAAGCCCAGTTAATGAAAGTAGGTAGATTTAAATTATAGATTAGATAGTTTAGAGAGTAGGAGGAAAAATGGATATAGACACCCTCATCTTTGTATCATTAGATCATTAACACATTGACATAGAGAAGAAGAGAGAGTTGTAGCAGAGAGCTGTAGAGAAAAATCCCATGTACAAGAGATTTGAATTAATATATGAAGCTTTGAATTAGAATTCATGGTGTTATGATGTTTTCTGTTTACACATGGTGAATGGTATGCTTACAGTTGTTTATTCTTTGTGTTTATGCCTTTTTTGTTATTTTGTGTTGAATTTATGATTTCACGTTAAATGTTTGAAGTCTGAGAGAGAAAGAGAATGAGTTTCAATTATTTTTCTTCCTGAGAAATAATTTCTTGCAAGGAGTGCAATGAAACATTCACAAAGAGTGCGTCGAAAAAGGTTCATAGTTTATCTCTAAAGATTAGGAGGGATACCGTTGTTCTCATTCCAGCAGAAGTGTAAGTGAAGCACAGAAGTCGTGCAAGTCGTGCGCAAGCTAGCTGAGTCCTTAAGAGTTATTAACTAAGGTGGAAGAGAGAAATACTGTTGTCGCAGAAGGTGCACAGAGTTGAGAAATCAAATACGCAAAAGTATTTGGAGGATTTCTGCAAGGAGTGCGAGTAGAGGCCCTTTCTCAGAAGGCTTGAATTCACAAGTGAAAGCTCAAGAGGGTCAGCCCCTTTGAAAGTACTCAAAGGAAGATGGGGATTGAAGACGTCGCACATAAGCTAAGTTCAGAAGGGAGAACTTTGTTTCATTTAGCAAAAGTTATCAAGGAGGAAACAAGTGGTCATAATTCTCTAAGGAGAACTCCCGAAGTCACCGGGACCATAGGATCCAGAGAAGCTACAAGTTGGGTAGGATCGGATGAACCCATTATGTTGGTTTCAGAAATCAATGTGGACCATTGATCGCGACTGTTGGACCATTGAGTTCATTTCGACATTTCATGGGTTGTAAGTCCAAAGTGTGGATGAAGCCCTTGGTCACTCGAACTCCCAAAGCATGAACTAGGTTGTCATGTGTAAAGGCAAGGAGAAGAATTTTCAGCATTTCAGAATTTCAAAGTTCGGCATTTTAGGGGTCCTGATGATAAGGAGTCAGGCCTAGTAGAGTAGAAATCCCAAAGTTGTGAGTTGCGATAGAACTTGATGTGAATTTTGGGATTTCGGTAATTCAGGATTTAGAATACCAGAAGTCCTGATGACAAGGAGCCCAGAGCCTTTGTATTGAAAAACCTAGAGTTGTGAAACCCGTAAAATCCTTGAAATGGAATTTCTACATTTTGGGGATCGGGGTTTTGACATGGCCATTGAAAAGGATTCGGGACACTTCACGTAAAAAATCCCAAATTTTCGAAAAGCAAAATATCTGTGAAGGCACGTTTCGACATTTAGGTGTTTTGGGGTTCATGGATTCAGGATTGTGGTGACAAGTGTTTTGGGACCAAGAGTTTCGAACTCCCGGTACCCAGAAGCCTGAAATAACATGAGTCATTGGATCTTAAGGAAGGCTATTAGTCGTTGATTCCATAGAAGGCATCACTTCGAAATTAGGGGTTTCGAGGTGATAAGGGAATAACAGTCAAATAATGATTCAAGTTCCAAAAGTCGAGAAAGGTGACAAGTGGCAGGAGTCCACATCAGAGACCAAGGAAAGTTGAGAGGATAGGTGGCGAATTTTTTTCAATAGTCGGAGTCAGACTCCATTGACTATTTTGGGGTTTGGAGGTTGAAGAGTCAGAAAACCTCACGTCAGGATTCGTGAAATTGTGAAACCCAAAGTCCTTTGTGGCTTGAACAAAGGGATTGATTAACCCTTGACGTGGTTGTAGTGAAGATCCTGAGTGGATCTCGGCCCAAGGGCAGGGGGTCTGTGTCAGTTGTGGTATCAGAGCCCAGATCAGTTTGTTTGCTTTTTGTAGCAAGGGAAAGGAGGAACATTTCTAGCCATGTCGTCGAGAAGAAGAGATGGATGAATGCCTGATCCAGCAGTGGAAATGGAAATGCACGAATTACGTGCCAGACTTGATGCCATGGAGACAGCACAGAGGTGCACAATTGACATTGGGGACATCAGTGAGGCTGACAGTGAAAATGAAGATGGACATGAACGAGAAGAATTTGTAGTCGAAGATGCTGCAGATGAATGCCTATTCAGGGCTATTGCAAGGATAGGTGCCAGGGAAAAAATGGAGATTCCCATGTATGAAGGGAACCTAGATGTGGAAGAGATTCTAGACTAGAATAGGGCTCTAGATAAGTACTTTGACTATGAGGATGTCGAGGAAGACAAGAAGGTCAAGCACGCTGTCACAAGACTTAAAGGACATGCAACATTATGGTGGGATGAACTGCAAGCTGACATATCCTGCAAAGGCAAACTGAAAATCAAGAGTTGGGATAGAATGGTTGTGAAAATGAAAGCCAAATTCATACCTAAGGATTATCAGATTACTCTGTTTTGGAGAATGCAAAATTTGAGACAGAAGCTGATGTCAGTGAAAGAATACACTAAAGAGTTCTACAAGATAAACATCAGAGTAGGTCATCGGGAAAGTGATGATGAAAAGGTTGCCAGGTACATGAAAGGTTTGTGATATGACATTCAAGATGAGATGAGCATGATGACCCTTCGGAATGTAAAGGATGCTTATCATATGGCTTTGAAATTTGAAGAGAAGCTGAGCCGAAAGAAAGGTCAAAGAGGCTGAGGCTAAAGTCAAGCCAGAGGCAAAACAATTGCCCAAGATAGAAATTAGAAATCTAAAGAAGAGGGGAAGAAACCTCAAACTCAAATTGAGAGAGGGGGAAGCTCACAGAGAGGGCAGTATGCTGATAGGAATACTTTTCCTTGTACCAGAGGAAGAGGAAGAGGTCGAGGAGGTGAAGTGAAATGTTTTGTTTATGGGAAAAATGGACGTAAATATTATGAGTGTCCAGATAGGAAGAAAGAAGGTGGTGAAACGCACATTGCCAAAGCACAAGGATGGAATGTTGAGGCAGAAGATGTTGAGGGTGGAATATCCTTGATGATGAGAAAATTTCTCTTAACGCCAGAGAAGGAGGCAGAGAACCCAACCCAAAGGAACATTCTATTTCAGACTACTTGCAAAACCAAAGACAGGGTATGCAAAGTTATCGTGGACAGTGGTAGCATAGACAATCTCATTTCTACAGAGATGTTAGAAAAGCTAGAGCTGGAGAATATCATACATCCAAGCCCATATAGAGTTTCATGGCTACAAAAAGGACATCAGGTAAATGTCACTAAACAGTGTTTAGTTGAATTTAAAATAGGGGGATATAAGGATGAAATATTATGTGATGCCATTCCCATGGATGTTTGTCATCTATTGCTGGGCAGACCATGGAAATATGACAGGAATGTGGTTCATGATGGGAGAAAGAACACATACACCCTGAAGAAGAATGAAAGGACTCACATGTTGTTGCCGATTAAGGATAAAGAAGTAAAACTAGAGGTAAGAAACACTATACTTATCATGAGTGGGAACGAACTTCTTACGAAGGTTAAGAAGAAGGAAAACACACAATTTATTGTGGTCAAGAAGCCTGGAATTGTTTTGACTAGTACAAGAGTAGATGATTTACTGGAGGAAATCCAGAAGTTGTTGGAAGAGTTTGCTGATATAGTAGTGGACAAACTACCTTGTTCGTTGCCACCAATCATGAGTATAAGTCATCACATTTCTCTTATACCTGGAGCCAGTTTACCAAACAAAGCAGTGTATAGGTTGACGCCGCAAGAAAATGAAGAAGTCAAGAGACAAGTCCAAGACTTAATGGACAAAGGATTGATTAGAGAGAGCTTGAGCCCATGCGCTATTCCAACAGTGCTCAGCCCAAAGAAAGATGGAGGCTAGAGAATGTGTACAGACTCGAGGGTGATCAAAAAGATCACCATCAGACACATATTTCCATTACCGAGGATGGATGATTTGATGGATTCCTTGAGTGGAGAATTTTTTTTTTCAAAGATTTATTTGAAAAGCGGATATCATCAGATTCATATGAGAGAAGGTGATGAATGGAAGACAACATTCAAGATTAATGAAGGGATGCATGAATGGCTTGTTATGTCGTTTGTCTTAACAAATGCACCCAGTACTTTCATGAGATTGATGAATGAAGTCCTGAAGGATTTCATAGGAAAATTCGTCATTGTATATCTTGATGATATATTGATTTTCAGCAAAACAGAAGCAGAGCACTTGAAGCATTTAGCTACAGTGATGAGGAGATTGCAGCAAGAGAAATTGCTGATAAATATGAATAAATCAACATTTATGAGGACAAAACTCATTTATTTGGGTTTTGTTATCTCTGCAAATGAGTTGAAGATGGACCCAGAAAATGTGAATGCAATTAAGAATTGGTCATCGTCGAAAAGTGTGTTTGAAGTTCGAAGCTTCCATGGTTTAGCTAGTTTCTACAGGAAATTCATTCAAAATTTTAGTGGGATTAGCACATCGATGATGGAAACGGTGAAGAAAAGACACAAATCTTTTCATTGGACAGAGGAAGCAAAGAAGAGTTTCAATCTGTTGAAGAAGAAGATCATTGAGCAACTGATTTTGGTTTTTCCAGATTTCAGCAAGACATTCCAGGCCAAGTGTGATGCATGTGGATTTTCAATTGGAGTGGTCTCAAACCAAGATGATAGACCGATCACATACTTCAATGAGAAACTAAATGAAGTGAAGGTTAAGTACTCCACATATGACAAGGAATTCTATGTTGTCATACAAGTGTTGAAGAAATGGAGACATTATTTGGTTCCTAAAGAGTTTGTTTTGTACAACGATAATCATGCTTTGCAATTTGTGACTCAAGAAGAGAAGATGAACCAAAAACATGTTAAATGGGTTGAATTCATGCAGAATTTTACTTTTGTAATTAAGCATATTTCAGGAACCGCTAACAAAGTTGTTGATGCTTTGAGCAGGAAATTTTTGCTTATGCAGGAATTTAGAGTCAAAACTTTGGGTTTTGGTAACCTCAAAGAAATGTATAAGGATGACCCAAATTTTAAGGAAGCATATGAAGCATCTGAGAATCCAGTTCTCAAGGACAGAAGCCAGTGGATCGAATATATGATTCAGGATGAATTATTATTTAGGGGCAATCAGTTATGTATTCCAAAATGCTCCATGAGGGAGAACCTGTTGAATGAAAAACATAGTGGAGGATTGGCCGGACACTTCGGTCATGATAAGACGTTCTCAAAGTTAAATGGCTCATACTTTTGGCTAGGGATGAGGATAGATTTTAATAAATTTGTGGACAGATGTAATACTTGTCATCACACAAAAGGAAAAAGGAAAAACACAGGGTTATACCAGCCATTACCCATACCAGAGAGGTCGTGGGATGTAGTGAGCATGGATTTCATATTGGGACTGCCAAGGACACAAAGAGGATTTGATTCAATATTTTTGGTGGCAGACAGATTTTCCAAAATGGCACATTTCATACCATGCCAGAAAACTAGCGACACAACTCATATTGTGAACCTTTTTTTCAAAGAAGTCGTCAGACTTCACGGTTTGCCAAGAAATATAGTTTCAGATCAGGATACCAAGTTCATGGGACATTTCTGGAGGACTTTATGGAAGAAGCTAGGGACAAGTTTGTCTTTTATCTCATCGTATCATCCTCAGACGGATGGGCAGACAGAAGTTGTGAACAAAAGCTTGGGAGATTTGCTGAGGAGCCTAGTGACTGAGCACCACAGTCAGTGGGGTCACATTCTTCCACATGCAGAATTTGCTTACAATGACTCGTTCAACAGAAGCACAAGGCAGAGTCCATTTCAGATTGTATATGGAATGCAGCCAAGGGGAGTTTCTAAATTGAAATATTATGAACAATCTGAATTCAGAAGTGTTGGAGCAGAAGATTTTGCAGAAGCGATGAAGGAGCTTCACAGTCGAATTAAGGAACGATTGCAGAGTTCGAGTCAAGAATATAAGCGTAGAGAAGATCAACACAGGTGAGAACTTCAATTTGAAGTTGGTGATCTGATTCTTTCACATCTAAGGAAGGAAAGGTTCCGAAGGGGGACATATAATAAGTTGAAGATGAAAAAGATTGGACCATGCAAAGTCTTGAATAAATTGGGGGCAAACGCATATGAGATTGAATTACCCGATGGGATCGGAATTCCACCGATATTCAACATCTCAGATTTGTACCCTTACAAAGATGAAGAAGCAAGGGTAGAGGATGAAAAGACAGAGGTTCAATGGACAAAGAAAATGCCTGTAGCTGAAAAGCCACAGATAGAAAGCATAATTGACAAGAGAGTCAGCAAAAAGACCAGGAGGAAAGAGTATTTTGAATACTTGGTCAAGTGGAAGGGACACCCAATTGAAGATGCCAGCTGGGAAAATGAAGCAGAATTTCAGAAGCATGGACAGACCATGCAAGAGCTCATGAATAGGAGTTCATGAAAATTTTCAAGTGAGGGAGTATGAAGCAAGAGCATCATAAGCAATCAAGCGAGCGTGGAGGCGAAAGACAACTAGAAAGCGCAACACACATTTTTTGCGTTTTGGAATGTTTTTGAAATATTAATGTAATAGCTAGAAGGTGTACTTTGAATTTATATCTTGGAGGATGTAAATAGATCATGAGCGATTTTCTCTCATCTGTCGATATAAAAGGCATTTAAGCCCAGTTAATGAAAGTAGGTAGATTTAAATTATAGATTAGACAGTTTAGAGAGTAGGAGGGAAAAAGGATATATACACCCTCTTTTTTGTATCATTAGATCATTAACACATTAGCATAGAGAAGAAGAGAGAGTTGTAGCAGAGAGCTATAGAGAAGAAGTCAATGTACAAGAGCTTTGAATTAATATATGAAGCTTTGAATCAAAATTCATGGTGTTATGAAGAAGAGATTTGTTTATTCTCTTTGTTTATGCATTTATTGTTATTTTGTGTCGAATGTATGATTTCATGTTAAATGTTTGAAGTCTGAGAGAGAAAGAGAATGAGTTTCAATTGTTTCTCTTCCTGAGAAAGAATTTCCTCCAAGGAGTGCAGTGAAACGTCTACAAAGAGTGCGTCAACAAAGGTTTAGAGTTTACCTCTAAAGCTTAGGAAAGATACCATTGTTCTCATTCTAGCAGAAGTGCAAGTGAATCATAGAAGCCGTGCAATATGTGCGCAGGATAGCTGATTCCTTAAGAGTTATTAACTAAGGTGGAAGAGAGAAAGAATGTTGTCACAGAAGGTGCACAGAGTCGAGAAATCAAATACGTAGAAGTATTTGGAGGATTGTCGCAAGGAGTGTGAGCAGAGGCCCTTTCTCAGAAGGCTTGAATCAGCAAGTGAAATCTCAGGAGGGTCAGCCCCTTTGAAAGTACTCAAAGGAATATGGGGATTGAAGACACTGTGCAGAAGCTAAGTTCAGAAGGGAGAACTTGATTTCATTTAGCATAAGTTATCAAGGAGGAAAAGAGTGGTCAGAATTCTCCGAGGAGAACTCCCGAAGTCACGAGGACCATAGGATCCAGAGAAGCTACAAGGTGGGTAGGATCAGATGAACCCATTATGTTGGTTTTAGAAATCAATGTGGACCATTGATCATGACTGTTGGACCGTCGAGTTCATTTTGGCATTTCGGGGGTTGTAAGTCTGAAGAGTGGACAAAGCCCTTGGTCGCTCGAACTCCCAAAGTGCGAACTGGATTTTCGTGTGTAAAGGTGAGGAATAGAATTTTCTGCGTTTCAGAATTTTGGAGTTCATCATTTTGGGGGTCCTAATGAAAAGGAGTCAGGCCTAGTAGAGAAGAAATCCTGAAGTCATGAGTTGCGACAGAACTTGATGTGAATTTCAGGATTTCAGTAATTCGGGATTTGAAATACTGGAAGTCCTGATGACAAGGAGCCCAGAGCCTTTGTATTGAAAAGCCCAGAGTTGAAAAACCTAGAAAATCCTTGAAGTGGCATTTCGACATTTCAGGGATCGGGGTTTCGGCATGCCCATTGACAAGGATTCGGGACACTTCACGTCAGAAATCCTGAATTTGCAAAACGTGAAATATCTGTGAAGGCACGTTTCGACATTTCGATGTTTTTGGGTTTGGGGATTCAGGATTGTGGTGACAAGTGTTTTGGGATCAAGAGTTTCGAACTCCCAGTACCTGGAAACTCGAAATAACGTGAGCCGTTGGATCTTAAGGAAGGCTATCAACCGTTGATTCCATAGAAGGCATCGCTTCAGAATTTAGGGTTTCAAAGTGATAAGGGAACAACAGTCAAAGACTGATTCAAGTTTCGAAATCCGAGAAAGGTGACAAGTGGCAGGAATCCACATCAGAGACTGAGGACAGTTGAGAGGATAGGTGGCGAGTTTTCGTAAATAGTCGGAGTCAGACTTCGTTGACTGTTTCAGGGTTTGGAGGTTGGAGAGTCAGAAAACCTCACGTCAGGATTCACGAAATTGCCAAACTTGAAGTCCTTTGTGGCTTGAACAAAGGGATTGATTAACCCTCGACATAGTTGTAGTGAATATCCTGAGCGGATCTCGGCCTGAGGGCAGGGGGTCTACATCAAAACTTCATATGTGTAGCATTGTATGTCGACAACATGTTGTTGATCAGAAACAACATGAACGCAATAAAGGATGTGAAGAAGCAACTATCCTCCAAGTTCAACATGAAGGATCTTGGTGCAGTAAAATTCATTTTGGGAACGGATATTAAGAGAGATCGGGCAATTAGAAATCTCTAGATAAATCAGAAAAAAAAGTATATTGAAACAATTTTGAAGTGTTTCAACATGCAGGATTGCAAACCTATAAAGTTCCAATTTATGTGGGAACAAGGTTAAATTCTAAACAATGTCCAAAGAAATAAGAAGAAATAGATGACATGGCATGTGTTCCCTATGCAAGTTTTGTTGGTAGTCTAATTTATGTGATGGTCTACACTTGACCACACATTGGATATGTAGTGGCAGTGTTAAGAAGATACATGTCGACACCTAGAAAATAGTATTGGACAATTGTCAAGAGAGTATTCAGGTATTTGTGTGGCACAAAATATTATGCTATGTGCTACCAAGGGAAGCCTAGATTGGACAGTGAAGCAAACATACATGCATTTGTCGAGGCCCATTGGACTAGAGATTTGGATTGACAAAGTTCAACCAGTGGATATGTGTTCAATATGTTTGAAAGACTATAAGAAGTGCCTCAAAATCACTCTTGTAAACTTAAATCCAATTATGACATATATCTATGATGAATCTTGGTTTCATAAATTAGTTTCCTTATTGTTTTGTGTTTCTTATATGAATGAACTGATATTTTTTTATGCATCACTAAAGGACCACCATTGAAGACTCGAGAACTAATTTTTTGCACATGTAAAGTCGCATGAAAATTCATAGTAATGAAATATTGTGGTTATAATTCCAATAACATCTATGTAATCTTGCATTCCAGTGACAAGTTAATCCTTTAGTGTTAGATATTAATTTTAGTGGTTTGAATTTAAATTTAGTAGTTTAAGTTGCATTTAAATTCTATTATTTTCTGCATTGATTAATGACAAACAAAACTTATAAGAGCACAACATGAATATGGTAAATTTTTAAAACAAAGATCCAATTCATTAAGTTGGAATTTCCATCAAATTGTTTATGTCAAATGAATGGTTGCTTGATTGTTTACTTTCTTGTTTTTTCAATAGTTGTCGGCATTAGTTTAGGATAGTTAAGATAGGCTATGATCTTTCATTTCATGTGATTTCATATCGAATTCTATGAACCTCAGATTGATATATTAAATGTCAAGGATTTATGAAAATAAATAACCCAAGACCCTGCATAGGGATAATATTTGAGCGTGATTATCTATTGTGGCCACCATATGAATAAATCGCCATCATAGGGACTCAGAAGTCGCCTTCTCCTGATCCATTGCATCAATTATATCTAATGAATCATCACTAGATATTGAATTCTGTGTTCATAGAAAAATACGCTCAAACTCATCATTGGAACTCTCTTGAAAAATAAATTACAGAGGATGTTGTCGTAACCAAAGTTCCTCATTTTTCAAATCTTGTAATCTGTTAGTTGCATATTTATAGACGTCAACAATATTGTGCTCTAGTAAAATATTGTGGGTTTCAAGAAATTTACCCCATAGAACACCTGTGGGCATGGGGCTTGATGAAGTGATGTGGATCCTTCTATTTGAGAAGATGATCTTGAAGATTAGTATTTGAATTATTCGTATTGGGACTTGTGATCCCACTTTCATTGTATCTGGGGTGAAATAAGTGGCTATGTATTCCTTCATTGTCAATCCACTACCATCTCTCATCTTTAAGTTCACTACCTCTCCTCGATGGGAGAGTGTCGTTATGAAGTAGATATCCTCCACCTCTAGCTTAAGAAGTTGTTCATCCAACATGAATGCATCTACATCAGGATTCCAGTAATTTGTTAGTAACTGTAGCAATATTTTATGATCCCTCATACCTCCCATTTAAATAATTCCCTCATTCCACAACTTCGGAGGGATTACATTGCCTTTGGATCTGTAAGGACCCTCCTGGTTACGACCACAATTCCGAAAACAGGTGCAAATTTATTTATTTTGTTTGTTTAAAGTGTGTGCGCACGTGTAGAAGAAACAAACACCGTTGACTCTACATCACCACTCGAACCAACAAGACGCAACCACGATGTTCAACACAAGAAGACTGAAGGCACACAATGAGTAACTGCAATCACAACCGACCATAGGCGTGAGGCACACAACACAATCATTAAGATACACTGGGGTTGCATAGTCAGAACACAGAGGGAAAAATCCATGGTGTTAGGGTTACTATTTCTGCACAGGAAAGCAGGGCATTTAGTCTTATGTCTTCTCAAAAGAAGATTAGACAGGCTCCTAGCCGACTGCTCAGGAAAAAACTAGTAACCCGACCTAGAACAAGACGCAAGTAAGACGAACACAATAAGACGACCCAACATATCATAGTGACAACAAGAATAAACACCCCTGGACGTAAGGCGTACAACTAGCAGCTGTAAGCAGATAATGACACCAGGTGTTAAGTACAGTACCGTCACAGATGGATGAATCCAATAGTAGAGTTTACTATTTCTGCACAGAAAAGCAGGGCTTTTAGTCTTATGTCTTCTCGAAAGAAGATTAGACAGGCTCCTGGCCGACTGCTCAGGCAGAAACTAGTAAACCCCTTAGGTGTGTCGCAAGAGTGGAAACCCTGCCGTTAAAGGGCCCGATACTCTTGATATGGCACTAGATTCTTGACGCAGAAAAACACACAGACATAGATACTAAGGCTTACCAGGAGGTGTCTAGATCACTCCCGACACAAACAGAGCAACAAGGGATTGATTACATCCAAGTACAATAAGGGTTAAAGAACAACAATCCACATAGGAAAGCATAAGCTAAATACAACCTCGTCAACTACCCGACTAGTATTCCTGGCTAAAGGCCAATATCTAAGATCTAATAGGACGATAAATACCTATCACTGAACCGATCTAGGTTAATTGTAGTTTTACATCCTGAAGGTGGGTCATAAACCAAATTGTCAATTACAGCTTTAGGTTAGTATTGAGAGAATTTTAAAACTCAATAAGTCGATATGTACACCTTAAATTAGCATTTATAATCGATCAACATTAAGGGTTTAACAACTTGAAGAACATGATACAAGTCATAATAATTTAACAAATATTGGCATTGCAATTTAGACCTTATCAGTAACCTTCAAATTAAACTAATAATAACCTTGCAGCTTAGACATCATCCTGAACAGTTCAATTAAACAAATATTAACATTGTGAATCACCCATCATCATTGCCCTGGCAAATTAAAACAACCTTATTATTGCAAATTAAACGAGTAATACCAAGGCAATAAAACAAATATTAATATTGCGAATCAACCATCATCATTG